>VXBA01001408.1:1827684-1909083 GCA_013399895.1 Serilophus lunatus | reverse complement strand
CCGCCACCGCCGGGGGGCAGCAGCGCGTCCCGCGGGCAGCGGGGGCGGGGCCGGGCCCTGAGGGCGGGGCTGGGCCGGGGCTGAGGGCGAGCGGGAGGAGCCGCGCCCCCGACACATCGCCCCGGACCGGGACACCGGGCTGCGGGGCTGGTGGGGCAGGGGGACCAGCGCTGTGCCCTGCATCCCGGGTTAGAACGGGAGCGGCGCGCTAACGAACCGCCCGATGGGCGCCCCGGCTCGGCCGAGCCCCCCGGCCCCGTGACGGGCGCGCTTGGCGGTGCGGAGGCGCCCGGCGGGACCGAGCGCTGCCCTGGCTCGGGCGGAGAGTCTGGGTATGACACTCCTGCCTCAGGACAACCCACCGCTTGCTGCTTATTTACTGCTTCACAAGTGTTAATCCGCTGATAATTACTTTGAAATTCTATTGAGACCGAAGCAGGAGCAGATAAAAAGCATAACTATTAATCCTATCATTGCGCATACCGCAAAGAAACGGTGTGTTTTCGCAATTGATGTTATCTGCGGGTGATTTTTAAAAATCGATTCATATCTCGCTAGTGTTTTGGGGATTTTTTTACTCCCTGTTATTAGAACTAAGATACAGGGTCTGTGTATCAGTGCACAGCAGGAACACAACCCCCATTCCCCAGCCTTCTATTCATTTGCTTCTGCGAAAGTGAAGGAAATGTCTCGTAACTAACGACTTCTCACATCTCCATCGAAGGGTGCAGGAGGATCGCTACAGTTTCCACAAATCTTTACACTTCGTGTACGTCCTAAAGCTGGAGCACGAGCAGAAATAACCGGTGCTGGTAACTGAAGTGAAAATTCAGCAGCCTGACCACGATACTCGGTCTCCGCACCCTGTCGCTGCTCCTCCGTCCCCCAGCCCCGTTCCCCTCCTGGCGGCGCCGCTCGGTGCCGCTCCGGCTCCCTCTGCTGCCTCCGCGCCAGCTGAGCCCGAGCGCTGCAGTGACCGCCCCGCTCCGACCCATCCCATTCACATTTGACATGATTTGTTCTTGATAAGTCCACAGGAGCTGCTACTTGTCTCCTCGTTATCTTCCAAGTGCTCTGAAATAACTTGGATAGATCCTGGGCTGCTGTGATTTTAAAGCAGCAGGACAGTGATTCTCTCTGTCCTCCTTCTCAAGAGCCATGTTTGTCCTTTTCGAGGCTCCAAGGACTTCACCCTTCCCCACAGAAAGATAGCTGTTAATAACAAGCCTTGCCCAGTTCTCTAAACGTCTTATAGAACAAATCATCAGAACTAGACAATCTGAAAAAAATGTTCTGCTCTCTGACCTGACCCATCTTTCTTTCTGCTCAAGCTCTTCTCCTGGCTGATGTTAATCGTGTTGACTCGCTGACCAACCCTCATAACAAAGAGGATGCTTGAACAGATAGTTATGTAGAGACCCTGTTTTCCATTTGTTCTACTACCCCTAAAGGGTTCAATAATTCTGGTCTATATCTGAGGCTTTTTCGTAGTAATTTAGGTAAATATTGGAAAAGATGGTTACAAGACTGACAGCTAGACCAGACAGTGAATTCTACTGGAGGAGTAACCTGGTATTTGCAGAAAAGAACAACTTTAAAAATAAGCTAGTCAACCAATGCAGTCAACAGAGCAGGACGTAATATGATGCTCTGAGTCAAACTGCACATACTTATATCACAGTTTCCTTAGCATTTTACAGAATACATAAGCAATGTTTGCATTATAATTGTCATTTCTGTAAGGAAATGCTTAATCTTACAACAGAAAATATTATGCTTACATAATTAGCCAGTGATTTTTGAAATGCTGTTTCTTTCATGTGTAAATCTCCAATATGAATAGTTTAAATAATTTTATAGTAAGCTTTCCATAAACAAATTACTAATCTTAGTATTCAATAAAGGATTCAAGATGTCTGCCTCATTTACACTTCCTAGGATTTGAATTGTATTACCAGTCTAATAGCTTGTTAGTGTGGCTTAGATAAGCTACATTACAGCTTAACTATTTATTTTGATGGAGAAGTACTCATCCTCTAGTGGCTTGAAGAAGATTTTGCAGAGATTTTTTTTATTTGTTCTGATTAAATATTTAGTGAGGAACAAAATTCTCTCTGATTTCCTAAGAGAAAGTTACATGCTTTTAATATCTCCCATAACAACGATTTGGTTTTTTAAATACTGATTAATTCCTTTAAACCTACTATTTGGTACATTTTTCTTTGTTAGCATAGGAGTTAATTTAGATGAGAAAGTTAATGGGTAGAGCCTTTTCTGAACACTGTCTGGACTGTGATTTTCTCTATCTTGTTTTGGATCGGGCTGAAATCACATCTCTCTGGTGTTGGTTTGCAGAGTGCAGAACTGACATTTTCCTCGTCTCTCCCTCAGCTTGTGCCTGCTGTACAGCATCTCAGGAGTTGCAGTTCCCAACTACCACAAGGACTGGAATTTTAATGTAATTTGAGGAATTTCAGAAGCGTCCCACTCATGCGACTGAAGTCAGATTTCCAAAATACCCGTTGTCTTCCCAACCTTATATCAAATAGCAGCCAAAATTAAAGCTAAATCCCTTTGAAAATCACTGCTAAAATCACAGAAAATATTACTGTTTATTTAGCATTGGTTTTCATACAGCTTAAGATGCATTTACTTAAAATGTTTGCTACATGTATTTAACTTTTTCAAAGCACACAGAGTTTATTCTGGAATAGCAAATATTAGTGTAACTTTTTGAATGACCCACAGCTCAATTTATCAAAACATTGGAGTACACATGGAAGCAGCCCACAGAATTCAGAAAGAATATTCATCATGGAAGAAACGTGCTCAGGTGTTTCACATTGGACATTCATGGGTTTGTGAGGGCAGTTTTCGGCTAAAGGTAGTTTAAGGCTCTGAAGAGAGACAAATTTTTTAAAAATTCATAGTTCACTGCTGTAGGTGGGTGTAGGGAAAATGTTGCTTTATTTTCAAGTGTACCAGAACAATTGTTATTTTTATTTTATCTTAGTGCAGACTGGCACACACCCTGCTATTTGACAATGTGTGGGGATTCATCTGCTTTTCCTACCTGGCTCTTGTGTTTATATTTATTTTACCTTCCTCCCCTTTATTCAGCTGTTTGAAGCTTACATGTTCTTTTCTTTTTGTTTGCTAATTTTGCTATAGAAACTGGTGATAATCCTACTGATTTGCTTACCCCTGTTGGCAGTGAAAGTATGAGTTGTTACTTAATGTCTGCTGTGCAGGGGAGCTGTGGTTAAAGTACAGAGGTGTTGATACAACCAATATCAAGAGAGAGCTGCCAGCCCAGGTACAGAAACATTCTTCATTGTGAGAAACATAAATCATGTTTGAAGACAAAATCCATGGAGCACGAGTTAAACTCTTCTATTAGGGAGCACAAAACCACTGAGCTGTGAAAATTCATGATGCCTGGTTTATCAGTGGCAGACAGGCAATTCTGGAGTGGCAGCAATTCCCACATTTTCACCTATTTGTTTGGTTCATAGGAACTTTTATCAACCTGTGTGGTTCTTAGATAATTTTTGGAACAACAGAATAAAACAGACACAATATGTATGTTTCACAAAACAAAATGATCTTTCTAAAAGCTGCCAGAAAGTTATTCTCGATAGCAACTGCGCCTGTCACCAAAAAGCTGTACACATAATTTGAACAGAGACACTTTTCAGTAAGTATGTGCTTTTTATACAGTTGTAATATTATTTTATCACCATGCTGTGTGACACCATAGCAAAAATGACTGTACTTAATAAAATTAGAAATTTGTCTTATGAAAAAACTGATCTGGACCTACCTTTAAGCAAACTATATAGGATAAAACTGTGCATATTGTTATCAACTTGGAATTAACTTTTATGGATCTTGTTCAAAAAATCCATCAGAAAGTAACACCACAAAACAGATGTTGCAATTAACACAGGTGCAGCTTAAGGTGTTTAAATCCTGTAATGTAGGTACAGCAAAATAATTAAGAAAGAAGATATAGGTTTTGCCATTTACAGCCTTCTGCTCGGTTCTTACATTTTGACTTTAAAATAACACCTTGATATGACTAGAATTTTAGTAGATATAAAGAGAATAACTCATCGTGGATAATTCATACAGACAATAAATTTTAGTCAAAGAAATAGAGTAAGTGCAAAGCACAGGATCTTAATGTCAGAATTACCTTAAATCTTTATCCCAGGCTTTACACATGTTTCAGTAATTCAAGTGATATGGCTAATATGACAGCCATCAGAACATGTATTTAACTGTGAAAACTACAAGGAAGTAATACATTTGAAGAAAATTATTTTTACATCAAATAAGTAAATGACTTTTTATTTCTATGAGTTTCAAGGTCCATAGGGCAGAAGACATGACATCTATATTCTGATTGAGTGCAAAACCTTACACATTAGTAGCTACACAGAGGAGAAAGATAATACCTTGCTCTACCTTCCTGGCCCTCCTACCCCTCAGTAATATCACTCTCATTAGAGTTAAAATTCACAGATGAATGTCACCACTTTTCTGTCTTCTATGTTCTTTTACCTGTTTTGATAAATAGTAGACTACAGCTCATCTTTTTAATTTCATTCTTTCTCTAGGAATTTATTTCAGAAAAGAGATCATAGAATGGTTTGGGTTGGAAGAGACCTTAAAGATCATCTATAGCCAATCCCCATGCCATGTGCAGGGACACCTTCCACTAGAGCATGGCTCAGAGATCCATCAACATGGCCTTGGAATCTTACCAGAGTGGAGGAGAGGGGCAGAATCCCCTCCCTTTCCCTGCTGCCCACCCTCCTTTGGATGTAGCCCAGAATATAATTGGCTTTCTGGGCTGCAGGTGCACATTGCCAACTCATGTCCAGCCTCTCATCCACCAGCATCCCTAATATTTCTCAGCAGGGCCGCTCTCAGTCTCTTCATCCCTTTCCTGTATTGACATCAGGGGTTGCCCCAGCCCGGGGGCAGCACCTTGCACTTGGTCTTATTAAATGATGTATGCACCTATTTCAGTAAACGTGGATCCATAAGCTTTCTTAACTCCTTTGTAGGTTGAATCTTCAGGCTGCCAGTTAATTGAGTGCTGATCACTACTCACCACCCGCTCACTGCCCTCCTGAGGTGGGGAAGTGATTTTATCCATGCTCTGGCCCAGATCCTAAACTGTTTAAAGACTTAGGCAAACAAGTTGGACTCTTACCTAACATCTACAGAGAGGCAGTACAAGGTAAGTACAAAACTCATCCTATAGCTCTGAATTAGTGATTTATATCAATATAAATATACAATATCAATATACAATGCTAAACCTTGATAGAGAAAACAATCAGGCTTTAAATTCTGTAAAAATTAAGAATAAATGTCATACATTTATGGGAAAACAATGAAGCCAGTATGACTCCATTGTCATGAAAAAGGGGGCCACTTTGCAATACGTGGTGTTAACATCAATTCAAAGTTAAGGAAAAGGAGACTCGACAGATTCAAGGTATCAGTGCTATTGCAGGGGCAGTGGATGTGTACTGGCATTCCATGCAGCCCATGGCCAGAGTTAATGACAGCTTGTTATATGTTGTATCCACTGTTTCTTAAAGCCTCTTGAAAATAAAATGGTAACATTGTAAGACACTTCTGGGCAATTTTCATGAGGCCTCCCACATAAAGAACCTCCCATTTATTTTATCTTCAGACTAGAAATAGGCATGAATTACAGTATCCTATTTTTCTTTGAAGACCACAAGCAGTGAAGACTCTAGGTATATTTTTCTCAAGGTTTAAATCATAATTTTAATCTGAATTATTCTAGTGGAATTACTCCCTTTATTTTTACTTCTGGACAAACAAATTATGTGTGAATATTTTATGTTTCTGAAATTGTATGAAATGATAGAAAGCTACAGTGCTAAAAATAAAAAATATCTTACATCTTTATAACTACACACCATACATTGTTGTGTTAATACAGCACTGACAACTACTAAACCCATCCTACTGTCTAGTACAAAAACAGGGCAACAGCAAATTGTTTATTTTTTTCTTAATGTCTTCTTGCTTGGTTCCATAAGTGGCCATAAAGATCATGCTCTTACACAGTGTAATGAGTCAATAATTCAAAATAGGAATTGCAGAATCATTCATCTACATTCCACATTCAGCTTTACCTCTTTATTTCTTTTTTATTATTCTTAATTTATAGTGTTTGTTTGTCTGTTTACCTCAAGGAATACGCTTACATGCAGACAGGCATTTTTGCATTAGGTGCTACTTCTATTGATAATTCTTTTGCTTTTGGGGGGATGGCTGACTGGTTTTGCAGAAGACAGTGGCAAGGTGTTAATCACTGAGAGATTTCTCCTTCCCTCAGTGGTTATCAATTATTAAAAAATAGTGCAATTATAAAAACCAAAGGAACTGAGTTACTGATGTTTGCAAGTTCACTGAAGATTTTTAAATAAAGATACGCAAACTCTGAACTTGAGAACCAAAGTTCTGTCTTTGATTGCACACAGAGCAAGGGATAGCTGGTGTCTGGTTTTCCACTGTCACATTCTTTTCTACTCTCCATAGTCAAAAAAATAAAAAGAGCTTGTTGCAGAAATCACCTGTGTCATCTATTTGATGGGTTCGGCTCTGTGCAGAGGCTGTACCTCAGCCTCTCTGGAAAACACTCCCCTGTTTAGAAAATACAGAGCATATCTGTGCCACGTGCTGCCTGTCAGCAAATGGAAAATAACTAATCCCCATGGTTCTGGAGGGGAAAGGCATGCACTTAAACAAAGCTCCAACAAATGAAAAATGAGCCAAGCTCTGTAGATGGGTGCTTAACTTGAATTTTCCAGTAAATTTCATAAATAGCCCTGGCCAAGTAAGAAGATTACATTGCTTTGAGATTAATTTTACTATAAAAACTGAATGACAGGAGCAGATTCACCCTTTGGAAAGCTGTTTTGCCAATATTGTGTAATACAAAGCAAATACAGCCTAGACTTCTTAATACCTGTCAGAACTATGTGATCATAACGTGAAGTGTAAAAGACATTATTACACGGTACTGTATATTATTCTGATCTTCACACTGATTCAGGTGTAAAGAGATGCATTTCTATGATTAAGAATCAAATAGGTAGGCCTCCTACAAGAAATAATAGAAAAAGCCACATCATCTTTGGTAAGTGACAACTTACTTTTATAGTGACAACTACCTGACTGGGATTGCCTAATTCTAGTTGAGAATTATCAAAAAGCTCAAATAATTGCTATTATTTTCCTTAGAGTCACTTACTTATTTTCTCATATAAGATTAAAAAAGCAAATATCTGACAGTTGGTAACTTTTTTGCTTCTATTTCCAGATTTGGTTACAGTTCTGAGATACTATTCTTTTGACCATGTTCTGTTTGATAATGTACAGAAAAAAGACAAAATAGCCTCCCCACTTTGCTTATCATTAAAGCACAAGAGAGGACAGAGTCAGGCACTACACAGAAACAACACGGCACAAAGGGAACAACGAGACAGTTCCAACCATCACAACAAGCCATAAGCACAGACAGCAATTATCACTTCTCACGATCATTTCTGGGAAAAATAATGTGGAAAAGAAGCTTTTTAAAGATTAATTTTAGGGTGCCTGAGGCAACCTGAGAAAACATTCAGGTGCAAGATGACCTGGAGAGGGGATGACAATTCTTTTTTGGAGCGTTGGAAGACAAGGATTTTATATTTAATGTAGTGGAAGAAAGGGAACTAAGACATACACACAGAGATAAGAGATGGTTGACACAAGCAAAGCCACAGTCTGCATTTCTGTCCCGTTTGGGAATAAGTAAAACAAAATTGTCTAGTGAAAAAAAAAAAAAGAAAACCTAAAATGCCAGATATATAATAGATCCAATTTATCTGTTGCGTGACATGTGTGGATGGGACAGGACTTGTTCAGCACAAAGCAACAGCACATTCAGATCCAGTATGGATGCAAGAATCTGTTTTTGAGGCCAGGCTAACATGGAGGATAATTGTATTTAAAAAATAAATAAAAATGTAAATCTCTTGGAAGAATGATTAAAAGCATCATTTTGGACTTAGAGATATGAAACATCTGGACATCAGTGGTATTTCATCAGGACTGGAATTTGGTCAGAAATAGCGTGCTGAAGCACAGAAGGATAAAACCTTTAAACCATTAGTATGAAGAAAAAAGCAGTTGAATGTGTTTTAGTGCAAAATTAATGAAAAACAAGCTATGAGAGGAGAAAATGAGGCAACGAAGAATGGGGGCAGTAATTGAATCATATAATGTATGTAGCAACAAACACAAGGATAAGAGAAGATGAAAGTAGCATATAGCTATATAAAGGGGGAATTACACAGTCTCTCCCTATTCATTACTTCCAGTCAGGTTGAAGGGATTGTAAAGCTGTTCACTCTGCCTACCTAATACAACTTCCCTTGTACTTTACTCATGCTTTTCCTTTTGAAGGAGGCATATGTAAGACATCAGTGCTGCCAGAGGAGAGGGAGATGGCTGCTGAGCTTGTGCCTCCTTTATCACAGAGCACGTGTGTCCATCCTATAATACGCTGTCTTCATAGCTTTAACTCCCATTATTGTTTTGTCACTGTCACTCCTAAGACAAATGTTTTTTCTATGAAACTTCACTAACAAAGATTGCTCGGTGGATCCATAAATGCTTCTCACCAAGTAACTGATACACAAAATGAATTCCTACTTGAACTAATGATTAACTTCTTGCTACACCTTTTTCTGTTTTTGCTGCCACAGACATGCAGGATCTATATCAACTCAAAATCAGCTTTCAATAGCAGTATCAAATGTTAGTGGCAGTTGGAGGAGAAAATATGGCATCTGATCCCAAACAGCATCTTCCTCTCTTTGCCCATACATTTCACAGTGAGCTTTTGAAGAAAATGTATTTTATAGGTGTATTGCTAAAATTTTGCACAAACACACTAAACAGGAAGTTAGTTATGCAACACGACCATAAATGTCTCGAGCATCATCACAGCCAGCATTGCTGTGGTCACTCACCTGATCAGTCCTCGTTTTTCAAATCCCACATACAGGATAGGAGTAGAACTTGTTCCTATCTTGTTCATTTAACATTTCAAATTCTACCTATCTTTCCATTTTTAGGCAGCTTTCAGTTGGAAGTTTTCAGCCTTTCAGTATGATATTTTTTATTAATACTTGTGAAAACTGCTCTTTCTAGAAAATCTGTATATGGAATTATGGCATCTGTCCATAATTGCTGTCAAATCATGTTAACTGCTTACTCTAGAAGAAGTTGGAAATTACCAGCTACCTGGTGGGGCAGAGATTACCATAGAGACATAGCAGTTTCTGATCACAGATGAATGCTAATTTATTCAATATTAAGAACAGAATGCTAGAAAAACTTCTGAAAATTGAAACCATTAAAGAAAAGTAGAAGTAATTTTCAGCCAGTTGAAGGAGAGTTCTCTGAAGTGGAGATTACTCATAATCTGCAGCTGCAACAAAGGTCCTTTCCATTTCCATTTATTTTATCAGAAAATTTAGAAAACCTTTCTCTCTGCATATAAATTTCTCCCATTGAACTTATTTAAATTGATGGGCCTGATGTAACATTAAACAGTACAAGACTGAAATGCATATCAACTTTGATGCTCAACCATCAGTAAACACCTGCATACAGTTTTCATTTTAAAATCTAAAGATAGATCATGTTAGAATTGCAGTGCAAGAAACAGACATATCCAGTCGGGTTGCAAAAAAAAACAAAACAAAACCAGGGAGACTGCACAGTCTCTCCTGTGAATATTCTCTCTGGGAATATGAAGCAAAGGGAAATAATCCCTACCCTTGATTTACTGGCTGTACTCCTGTTACTGCAGTGTGGGATGCTGTTGTTCCCTTGCTGCCGAGCTCAGCCCTTTCCAGCAGAGCTCCCCTTTAGCCAGTTTGTCACTTTAATTGCTGGTTCAGAAGTAGTCAGTAGTGCTGGCTATAAACTGGCAATTACCACTCTTAGAACCCAGTGTTACTAAAGGCTGATTGATTACAAAAGTTTTATTATAAAAGTTTTATTACAAAAGTTTTAAAACAACTTTTTATCCCCTTTTGAATAGCATTAGGGTTAGGGTTCGGGTTCTGGGACTTTTAGTGTCCCAGAACAAGGGCTGGTCCTTTGCATGCCAAAGGAATATTAAAACTGCAGGAGACCTTTCTGAATTATTAGTAACTTGTTACTGCCAGTAAACTAAGCATGCCAAGCTACAAAGTGAAGGCATAAAGATTAAATACTATTTGCTCAGGCTAGGAGGGAGTGGCTGTTTTGCTGGTTTGTTTTCTTGGGTTTTTTTAGTTGGTTGGTTGGTTTTTTTGAGAAGCAGAGCCCAGACTATGCGAGACACTATAGGGAAAAAATGACCAGTTAGGAAATTTTCATTGTTTGGCCAATGTTTTGACAATTTTGATGCACAGAAGTAATAATCTGTAAGAGGTTGGAAGAAGAGGAGGTGGCATTTTATTTCCCAGTCTAAATAGCTAACTATTTCTGGCTCACTGTTGCATGCCCTGCCTGCCAAAGAGGCTTCTTCATGCAAGAAGTCCTAAGAACAGCAGAGCTGCAGTCAGACCATTCCTGTATTTAGCCTAGAATACCTTGGATAGTAGCTACAGGAAAAGAACTCAGGAAATAGCTGTTGAGATGAGATAACCGCAGTAAGTATCTCCATAGCATCAACCCATCAACCTGCCCTGGCTTTCAGTGTGTAAGAATGTATTGTGTGTAAGCTTACCTTTACAGAGTGAAGCCTCCGTCCCCTCCTCCTGTTCTCAGGCAGAGGGCGGGGTAGTTGCTGTCTCACACTTTCCCCTTTACAGGGTCTTAGCACTAAAGGCAGGAAGATGAGGGGAACAGGACGGAGACAGACAAGACCAAAAAAAAGCCTTGCCCACAGCACATGTGTTGCTTTACCCCAACATGCTCCTTACAGCTTGAACTGGATGGTGTCCTCCTTAAATACAGGAGAGTATCACAGGAGTTAGAAATTCCACCTTTGGAGAGGCTGGATGGAAGGAGAGGGGTGTGCTTTCATGTCTATTATTTTAGAATGGTTTACAGTTTTTGGTTCTTTTTGATGTTGTTGTATTTCTTGTATTTTTATTTTTTCTCTTTGACTCAGGTTTCCAAAGTCTTTCCTCTCTGCTTCATTCTCCCGCTTAAGGTCTCAGATTTTATTACTCCCCAGCACACATACACACAAAGGATGATACTCAAGATCTTTTCCTCCCTCCACCTCCAAAGCAGCTTCATATGTGATCAATACACACACACTTCGGTACCAGGAGACAAGACCGTAGTCCTCTAAAAAGCATCAGTTATTCCTTGAGCCATTCCCTCTCCATCACAGGCAGTAGCGCTATGGAATTTGTCTCCTATCTGCTGGATAAACACGCACCACATTCTGATCAAACACTGTGCAGCTTGTGCTGGTGCACTGGGCTGGGGCGACTACTCCTGCTCTTGTGGCAACCTCCAAGAACTTTTCTCCTCTGAGGTTTTCCAGTTCAAGCTATCAAGAGAGTAAGCTATCAAGAGAGTAAGAAAGGGAAATACAAGGAAGAGAGGGCAACCCCTGAAGAGGTTCAACCATCAGCACAATTCTGCCTCCTCTTTTAAGGTTTTTTTTTCTAATCTATTTTAGCAAAGCTTTTCAGTTTACCCTGCCAATAGCTTCAGCGATAGGAAAGCTTTGGCTTGGGGGAGGCATGTTCATACTAAAACCAAAACATTATCGCTCATGTAAGGTTGGCTTCCCTTTCCTGCTAGGAAGGCCTCTGCAGAGGTCCAGGCTGCCCAGAGAACGGGAACTGGCACAAATTGTATTAAGAAAGGTTGCTGAAAACAGGTGGGACAGACCTACCTCCAGCAGTGGCCAGAGGAGAGGGTACAAGTGATGCAGACACTTGGAACTTTGACAGTCCCTGGCCCTAAGGTACCCACCTTCTCACTGGAGGATAGCTCAGTAAGGGAGAGAGCTCAGTAAGGGGGAGAGAACAAAACAGATACATGACTGAGGAGAAAGAAGGAAGAATCTGGGCAGTTCAGTTATGCAGAGTATGCATATGGAAACTTGAGTGCAGCAATGGCATGGGGATTTTACACATAATGGGAATTCATTGTTGTGCATCTTCCTACAAAGAAGCACTGTAACTAATTCATGTCAGATGGGAGACTAAGTGTTCCCTACACAAGAGACTGTGGTATAAAGCCAACATGTAACAAAAAATTACTGCTCAAGTTCAGTAGCAGCTATCAGTGCTTAGGTGGCACTCATATCCTAGGTGGCACTCATATCCATGAATGATTTTTTTACTGGTTAATTTAAAAGGACATGAAATTCATCCAAACAGACAGTGTGATCTCAAATCACTTGAACTTAAAGTTAAAAAAACCAAACATCTATTTAAAAAGGTAAAACTTCTTGTTGTACCTTTTATTATACCTCAGAAAGGTATATACAAAGCAGTGCAGTACTTGGATGACTACATGTTCTTCTGAGGGCTACAGAGCCCTCAGCTGGAACCTGCATTCACCCAGGATTGATTTTAGTGAGCTTTTCCCTTCATCCAATGTTCCAGAAAAGGAGAAATCCCTAATGTGTCACCCCATCCCTCCATTTCTCTTAATTACCCCTAGATACCACATTTGTTTGCTGGAAAGTACTGCAGCCATGCAAACTGTGACTCTTCAGTTTATTCTTATGATTTACTACCTTTAGCTTTTAAGCCAGACTGCTCTTCTAATACAATAATAGCTGCTCCTGGTAGGAAAAAAGAAATGTCATCCAAAAGAGTTTCATCCACTTTTCAGGACAACTAAATCCTTAAGTCTGTGCTGAAAATGACAGCCAGAACAACCAAAATCATCACCATAGTACTTTTCCCCCTTCCTTTTTAAACAGGCAACCAACAACTTAAAATTCCCACTGAAAGGTACACAAAGGCTATATATCAAATTTGAAAGCTCCTCAAAATTTCAAAGTTGATGAAAGCCAGATTCTAGAGGGAGACAACATGGGTAAAAAAAATATCAATACACATGATATTTTAATACAAAATATTAGCTTTTTTCTTTTTTTTTTACACAAGTCAGTTTTTTTAAAATATAGAACCTTAAAAAATGAACAAATTGCTATCCACACACTATAAACACTTGTTTGTGCTCAGTTTGATCAAGTTATCAGAACAATTGAAACACCAGTCCATAGTTTGAACACTGCCTTGAGGCTGAATGAAAGCTATGCCGCACTGTGCGCTACCATTATTGTATGTACAGTGTGAAGCGCCTTCTTTCGGGTTTGTAACGGTAGGAAAGACTGTTCAGTTATCAGGTTCTTTGTGCAAGGATTTCACATTCTACTCATGCTCACGACAGATCTGTATTACATTGCAGTGGCGCTGGTATGAGCAACCACATGTAATTCTGTGAATGTTCACTGGAAGAATGTCCATTACAGGTTCTGGAAGTACAAGTTCTTCAGCTGGATAAAAGAAAACTTGTTAGTTTAGGGGAAATACTAGCCTGATTAGCCAGAATTTAACAATTTCTAAGCACTGAATTTTGATTTCTCAAAGTTGAATAAAAGTAATTAACTATCACATTTTCATACAGATTAACTATGTAGCAGGTACATCTCAAGACACGTTTGCAATTGCCTGTTTTTTGAACCCATAGAAAGGAAAAAATTTCCCTCTAAGTTGGAGATCATAAAAGGTCTTGTTTTAGTAGTAAATCATCCACATGTTGGAAGTCGTTAGCCAAGTAGATTTAGGATGATTTACTTGCATTACAGTAATTTACACAATTGAGCTTTAGGCATACAGTACAAAACTATGAACAAAAAGGTGAAGCAAACTTTTTTATTTATATTCAGGTAAAAACATTAACCTGATGAAGTAAATTATTGCAGATTTGAGAAATCAGCACATAAAACAGTTGGACAGAGCATTGCTTACAGGTGCTTTATCTGTGTCAAAAGACAAAGGCTGAACTGCTTGTTCCAAGCTAGCACTGGGGGGAAGAAAAAAAAAAACCTACAAAATTAATCAGGAACTTAGATCAAGAACAAGAAAACTGTTTACTCAAATAGGGAATGAAACAACTAATTTGTCTTTTAAAAAACTTTACATCAATTCGAAATGCTCTGGCCTTACCACAATACACACTGGCCAGCCCAAGCTGTTGGACTTCAACTACATGAAAGAAATAATTCTTCCTTGCCTCCACTAAGAGGCTTTTGCTGCCTGAATCACTGTGTAAACAGCTCTGGAGCGCCGACTGGTAACGACTGTCGCCATTATAACCTACCACTACAGTAAAACTATGCTATAAGAAAGGTACTACCTAGTTACAAAGGCTGAATTATATTGACAATATATATTTGATTTCAGTAAAATTTAAATTATCTTAATCAGAGAAAGAGGCATTGAGCAGTTAAATGCCCATGCTAACCAAAACATAACAATTGTTGAATGTTGCACACAAAAAGAACCAAGTGAATTGCACATCAGACAATACATGAGGATGGGTAAAATTAGAGGCAGGTGAGGGTACACAGAACTAGTCTACTAAACTAGATTCGTCAAATACATGTTGTGTTTTAATTTCTGTACTTATGTACAAAAGTTGTCTTTGGAGGAAAAACTTCAGACTTAGCTAGATGGATACACACAGCCCAGTATTAAACTGCACAGCGACATTTATTGTTCCAGCCTGGAAAAACATCCCTTTTTAAATTTCACACAGCAAAGCAAGTTAAAAACTTCACTCATCAAATAAATGATAATTTAAACAAGAACTTGCTAAAGAAATCTTGTCACAACAACTTTTAGGGCCTGATCACTTTAAGTCCATAGGGGCTTTTAATGAATATCAACCAAGTGTCTTTGTTTATAATCTGCAAGCCGTTTTTCTACAACAAGAAGGCGTAACACGTTTCCTTGACTCAGGTGATATATTTAGAAAAGAATCATGAGTTTCTCTTTTGCTGTAACAGGCAGACATTGCATTTTTCATTGTGATCAGGAAAGGTGGAATGACTGCTGCCCTTCTCTTGCAGCTATCAAGAGTTTTTCGCGCATTATCTCAATAGTTGAATAGTCCGGCAATTTGAGATAGTTCACACAAGTCATTACTGAGGGTAAGAAATCGTCTGGGTTCTCTGTAGACTCAAATGTCTTGCGTACAATCGTCAGTGGAGGATTCAAACTTCGAAAACCTATTAATGAGAAAACACATTCAGAATGAGGTTGCTTCTCTTGAAAATCCACAGCTGACACTGCAGACATCTACCAGTGACAGACATCTACCAGTGACAGAACACCACTCAACTGACTCCATCTCCACATTTAAAAGTTTAGAATATGGCTTCATAAGGTCATGCAGCAAGCTAAAAAAATATCTCAAATCCTGTCTGTAAATTAGTTTTCCAAGATGAATTTTAAAGTAGTAAATTTTAAAGACAGATGAATCTACTTTTGTGTCCTGTATGTGCAAAAACCTTATTGTAATATTTGTTGGCTTCACACTCATTCTTTAAGATTCTCAGGAATTATCTATGACTGTAATACCTTATTTTTTTACCTACAGCTAAGGTTTTTATATTCCTAATCCTCAATCCTGTCTGTACTATTTCTCCACAAAAGAGCTCTAAAAATTACTTCAAATAGTTTAAAAAAAAATCAACTCTTTCTCCCTAATCCCAAAGAACATAATTAATGGAACAGATACAAATTCTGTGTTTACTTGCAAAGCATTCAGCTTAGAATATGCTAAAGTGTGTATTCTACAATGGTCCAAAGGCAGCAAACTCCTTCCTTTTCCTCACTTTGAGTTGTGAAATTCAAAAGGGGAAGAAATAAAATTAATACTATTTGCTCCTTTCTAGGGAAGAGACTGTTGTTTCCAGGTAGTAATGCATCATTTTGTTGTCATAACTTCAATGCACTTCTAGCCAACACATACAGTATTAGGAGCTTCCAATTTTGTTTAAGTTTTGAGCTGATTTTTGCCCTCAGATGTTTCTTAGTAACAAAGTAAACCTGGAGAGTCAAATGAAATAAGGGTCATGAGATTAACAAAGATTATGAGAATTATGCCTGAAATATACCCTGTTATTTCTGAAATTAGAAATGTCAAACAAGTATAAACGTCAAACAAGTATAAACTGCTAATAATTTTTCCCTATACTGCAGTAATCCACTAACTCTGGAATGCATTAAATAAGAGCCATTTCATTTACAGCAATATGTAATAAGGAAAACCTACCTCCTACAGGCAGTCTGGGGCTCCCTGTCACAAACTGAAGAAACAGTCTTTGCTGCTCACTGTCAAAACTACTGAGAATTTCAAAAAGATACTTCACTGCTCGACTGAGGAGAGAAAAGAACCAAGATAATATTATTTGGTTTATTGTTAAAATAATTGCAGATTCACATTCAGTACAGTATGAATATTTTCAAATAAATTTAATATAACTCATTTAGCTTGAATAACAAAATATCAAAATTAGGTGCTTATTTTCTATTGGGTTTTGTTTGTTTTTCTAAGAAGTCCAGTACCATGTTACCTGTCATGCGTATAACCGTGATCAGGTCTGCAACATTCCATTAAAGTCTTTGCATCCCAAGTGTCTGTCTTGCTGCCACACAAGAGCTGCTCCAACTATAAAATTAAACAAAAAGGAGTAAGTGCTTCCCTTCTAGAAGTTAAGGTAGGGTGAGTACTGTCTCTTCTATATACTATTATAGCACTACACTCTCTGGAATGGCTCTGTAAGAAGAGCTGAGTATTTTTTTGTTGTTTTAATAGAACACTCAGGTAGCACCCATACCTGTACAGCTATTCAGAGGTACTCCAATAAAAGGAATTAGGAGTATCCAAACAAACACAGAGAGCATTTATATAAAAATTTAAGCACTTCTCAGGAAAGCTGGATACACACAATTTGAAGAGCCCTATTTTCTTTTAATAATAAAAGTATTAAATAAATAACCAAACACAGAAATCTTTAACATTTAAGTCTGCAGTTTCAGGGACAGTGAGTTTTACTAACATGCATTAGAAATGTAATGCCAGACTCTGTCAGAAATGCTCTGTACTGAGGTTCAGACTGCCCATACATACAGATATAAGGTCATAAAAGCATCAGCAGAAACACATTCACTAACTCACTAACCTCCTCAGGATAGAAGTACTGAAGATGACTGAGGGGGAAGACCGATTCAAATCCATCTCTGAAGGAGTCAAATTGTCTGGCAACACCTTCATTTAGGGCCCAGAATATAACCAACTGCAGGGAAAGGACAAAAGAAAAAAATCAGTTTGAACATAGGACGTGTGGAATGATAACTAATGTACAAAAGAGTGCAGCTGCAGAAGGAAAACTCCAGAAGTCTAACCATATGCTCTAACCATTTGCCTCATTCTGCCCTAATTCATAGTTTAGATTAACCTAAACACGAAAGGCATGCTGAACAACTTTTGTGTCTTTGTTTTCAACAAAACAAAATTAACAGAATTTGCAATAGCCAGTCAAACTGAACCTATTTAACAAAATAATTTAAAGCAAATTTGAGTATTTATTAGTTCTTCTCAGAAACCTAAGCTAGGTCTTCTCTCTGTACAACATTTAAAATTCAACAACTGAAGTAGAAATTCTTAGGGCATCACTGGCAGATTGTATGAGTTTCCCCCACGGAAACATATGGGTCCCTTTTCCAAAATACAATTTAAAAATAGTAATTCTAGCCTATTAGATGTATTAAGTAGCTTAATATTACAAGAACACATGGAAAAAAAAGAATAACCCTATCCCAGTAACTTGCAAGTAAGAATCATAATGCAAAAGACAGGAAGACATTGGTCTAAGCTTTTTGAGTGTAATTTTTCTGTTTTGGTTTGGTTTTGCATTTGTTATTATCCCCTCAACACTAAATTCACTTCCAAAGTGGAGAGCATATACTGAAACAACTACAGGTGGAAAGGAAGTGAATATGACACAAATGAGACCAATTTTCTATTAATTAAATCTCCCACAGCCAGTATTCCTCCCCTAAATTAAGAAATAATATATATTATGCCAAGTTGAGATTCTTTTGAGAGTCAGTACTACTGATAACTGCACTTGCCTTGGATATGCTCAAGTCTAGCAGAAAATGAAGGCTGGTTTTAAAATTAATACTTTTGTGTTGACAACACATCTTTTACAATGTGTTAAAAGCTCTGACCTGTGATGCAAATTATAATTATCTAAGGATGCATCTGAATGTGATTAAAAACCTCAAAGATACTGCTGGACTGACTGAAGCAAGTATTTAACCCTGTTCCAATAACTGAAGAGTTGCTTGTTCCAGAAAGCTCTCAGATACAAAAGGTCATTAGGATCTGTTGATAAGCTTTCCTACACAAGGAACTGAATTTCAGGTTAAGATACACACCCCTACTTTCACACACCTGGTTTTACTATTGAAGAGGAAGGCAGTAAACACCAGCAGCACAGAAAGCTGTTCTTTAACTTAGAATATTCTAACATGGCTATTCTAACAACAGAGTTGCTTACCTAGAACTTGGATGACCAAGACCAAGAACATGTAACAAAATTAAAACGTACTGTATTTTTGTAGATTCAAAGAGACCATGAAAATGCTAGGCAAAAAAAGGTGTATTACTGAAACTTTGTTCAAAAATTTAGAA
Source organism: Serilophus lunatus (assembly GCA_013399895.1). Lineage (NCBI taxonomy): Eukaryota > Metazoa > Chordata > Aves > Passeriformes > Eurylaimidae > Serilophus > Serilophus lunatus. The sequence continues at coordinate 1,890,300 of VXBA01001408.1, read as the reverse complement.
GTAAGTTCTCTTTCTATAAAATACAGGGGAGAAAGGGGGGAAAAAAGAAGCAAAAATAAAGTCTTTCATTATACTGGTAGCTGAAGTAGTTCTACTTCCTGATAAAGGCAGCTCCTGTGGGAGCTGTCCTTGGGGGGGAAAAGGGAGGTGGAGGTTAGAATGACATGATGGCAAGAGAAGCACAAAAAGCAACAGTAGGATAAGAAAACAGATCCAGAAGTTGTTTCGAAAGAAGAGCAGGGCAAGCTTTCTGTAGTAATCTGCTTTTCCTTAACAATGCCAGAGCCCTGCAACAGGACAACTACAGGACACCTGAGCTGTCTGCAAGCCTTTCTCAGTGTATCAGACACTTGATACAAGTTACCCAGAAGAAGACACAGACTGCAGTCTGTATGAAAATCAGACTTGAAAGAAACCTTGCCCAGAGAGACTGCAAATTCTAACAAATTGCAGTAGTTTGTATAGCCCACCTGTTAAGTCTGGAAACAGCTTTACATCCAAATCTATTGAATTCTGTAAGTGACTTCTGACTAGCAGAATTTGCTTTCAACAAGTAAATACATGAGATGTGGATAGATAACATCTATAGGATGGAACTGTAGGATGAACAGCAAGTGTTCAATATTCAGTTGTAGGGATTATGGAGTAAGTAACTTGGCAAAGTTCTCAGTTGATATGCAGGAGCTTATATGACTCTCACTGCATCATTTCTACCAAAGCATCAGATGTGTTTCTTATCAGCGCTTCAAAACTTCAGTTAGAGTAGAACTGGCAGCAAACTAACCTTTCAGGAAATGCATTATTTAGTGACTTGAATACAATGATCCTTACCTCCCATCCCACTCATGACTTCATGGGATAATATTGCATTCTTCCTCATCATTTTTCCAGGCTGTTTTTAACCCTTCAACACTTTCTTGGGCAGAAACAGTTTCCTACCTTTGTTCAGCAGTATCAAGCACCTGTTTTTTCAAGCCTTATGTCCCTTTCAACAGGAATAAATCAATACACAGATGATGGAAATGCTTTGTCTTCTCCTTACCTATTCTTTTTATGGTTTGGGGGTTTTCTGTGGTGGTTTTTTGTTGCCTTCCCCCCCTCCCCCCCAACAAAACAGTATTTGTTCTGACTTACAACTGAACTGATGTTTCCTCAAGTCTTAGTCCAAAAAAATGTCACTATTATTATACCAGTTCAAAGGCCACCGAGTAGCACATGCTAAATCACTATTGTTGACAAATTCATTATCATAATCACATGTGGGAACTTACTAAAATATTCTGTAAGTCCACAGCTGAAAAATGAGTCTACTTACTACACTTTTTCTTCAAGAAAGCCAAACTTATAGTATGTAAATTAAGTCCTCAGAACATTGTCAAGTCATGTACTGACTAAGATTCAAACAGTTTTTCTGCAGTAATAAACTAGTACAAGAGAGAAGTGATCCACAGGAAAATAACTGCTGTGCCTAGCTCACAAGAATGAACTGAAATATATATATGGGAAAAAACTACCAGGGAGTAAGAATAAAAATTTTAGTCCTAGGTTTTACATACTCTGAGATACTCCTCTAAATTGTGGATGGTGACCGGTGTATCTTTTCCCCCTTTTTTCAGTTCTATATTGGGAAACCCAGGAAGTGTGAAGTCCAGCCCTAGATCTTCCACTGAGCAGCCATTCATAGTCAGAGCCTCCAATGCATACTGTAGACTTTCTTTGGTCTAAAAAATTGGAAGTGAAAACCAGTGAGAACAATTCATTCAAATTAACTTATTCAAAAGCTATGACTTCTAAAATAGCTTTGACTAAGCAGATGTTCCTATAAGAATATTACCATTAAAATTGTTGTAGTACTCCTTGCTTTCCTTCTAGTTTTCATAAGTAACAGTAAACTAAGACAAACCAAATATATCAACTTAACAGATAAAGTGGAAAGTCACAGGAAAATCACAGGAGTACACTTTTTTCTAGCAATTTTGGTATTGCATTGATTTCTTACATATTATGTATCTAGAAAATACTACTGCAAGATAAGGAAATGTGTAATAAGCTAAGGCTCTTAGGTTATGTTTTTTTCCTTAGAACAGGTAATGGCATTCATACTGACATTTTTCAGCTTTCATCCACCAGGTTTCAGGTTTTTCAAACTCTTGTTGGGAAATTTAAAGCGGTGACCAAGGAGAGAGAGTGAGACAGTGAGGTGAAGAAGAACAAAGACCCACAAGCTTGCAATAATTTCACTAGTAACAAAGCAGATGCATTAAGAATATAAGTTAGGTTATTACCTCCTACCATTTATTAACATTGGATGCTAGAAAAAGCATGCATGCCAAAGACCTTTTATCCCTACTCTGTCACAGTGAATTGAACTATTTTCAACTAAGAGTGGATAACCTTGAATGATTAAGACTTTTCTGTATGTCTGAAGGAACCTGTATGCTCAGGCATTAGGGCAGTTTACATCAGTTCTGCATACAGCTCTTCAGTGGAGGAAAGGGGGACGGGGGGGAAAATCATGAAAGGCACTTCTAAGAACATCTGAAAATTTGACTAAGCCAACTAACAAAAAAGGCCAAGCCTTTTGAGTTTTCAAGAATCAAGGATAGGCATCAGAGCAACAAAAAAAAAATTTCTGTTGGTTAGTCTTTCCAAAGTGAAGTGAAAGAGGAGTCAGGCAAACAGCAGTTTTAGACATTTCCCCATAGTGAATTTCTCATGTCGGACTTTACAAAAAGGCTGTTTTATAACTGTTAGCCACTAATCCAGCAACATCAGAACTACTTTGTATTAGAATCAATTATCACTATTGTCACAATTATCACTTATCAGTATTAAGCCCTATCACACACTCTAAATTACTGCTACTTCACAAAATCCAAACATGAACATGCTCTCTTCTGTTCTTAGGATTTACTTTCCCACCTGTGTTTTATCCTGTTCAAGTCTTTTCTTTTGTCTTACAATATCTTCAAGGTGATATATTGATTTGGCTACTACTGGATCAATACTGAACAAGTCATGTGATGTCAAGGAAGTTTCCTGTCGTAGCATCCACTTATAAAAAGGAAGTCCAAGAGGAAGGTCCACCTGGAAACCAAAGCACTGAACTATTTAGTATTGAACTGTCTTCCAAAAGTGTATCTTTTGCTATTTTATCACTTGGTCAGATCTAGAGTACTGCTTACTATTTCCAGCACATATCAGAACACTGTGTACATTTTTGTGCCTCAAATTTACAGTCCAGAAAACAAAACTGTCTACTGCATATACATAACACTTGCAGCTGGAATGACAATAAACCCAAGATGATCTTGAAACGTTTGAGAGAGACTGCAACACATGTCAGGTAATGGCTTTTCCTTTTTACACTAAGGTCTCAAAAACCACTGTAAAGATCTTCAGCATATATGACCCTTTTCCACTTCCAAAGTTCAGCTGCATGCCTTCCTCCCCACTGCTCCCAAACTGTGCTTTCTTCTAGAGCTGAAAGTAATATCATTAAACTATTAATGCATTTATTCCTCACAGTCAGAACTGAGATCGCTTCAGAAGCAGATTTTCTGCTTTATTCTTACCAGTCTAAAATCCATGATTGCCTTGGCCATTAGCTTCCCCAGAAAGCGAAACTTCATTTTAACTTTTGCAATGTGAGCTGGCTTGGCTGTTCTACCAAACGGAAGTGCAAAAAGGCCTTGAAGGTTATGTATGTACTTTGTACCTTCCTGGCTTCCTATTGAGGAAAGAAGAAAAAGAAAGTAGTTCAGTACTCCCACTATTAGTTTCATCCCAGATGCAAGTTTGAAAAGTGGCTATCAGGTAACCATAACCTAAAGTGTCTTATTAAAAAAACAACCAAAAACCTCCAAAAAAAACACCACTAAAACCCACTATCATGAGGCATATTGCCTGACTACAGGTAATATGAGGTGCTCTTTACTTAAGACAACTTAGAATCAATCCCATATTAATCAATATTGGTAGTTTAGGTAGTAATGTACATACCTTTTGGATTGGCTAAAGTCACTTCTTCTCCCCTCCAAAGGCCTAAGTCTGCTCTCTGTAGTTCCTGAGATACAAGTGCATAGAACTCTAGTGTGGGGCCTAGGCCTGTGCCAACCTTCAGGGGAGGGAGGATAAGGGGAGAGGAGACGGAATGAGACAAATAATAAATTAGTCCATTACGTCAGTTTGAATATCAAAATCTTTATTTAGTCTGAGAAATATAGTACACTATTTTCTATAAAGAATACTGCATTGCAAAAAATGTCTAGAGAACATAGCTATGACAACACTTACAATATGACAGAGGCAGCTTAGAAAGACCAGATATCAGAGAGAATAACAGTGGAATAGAAGTATCATTATAGAGAAAACACATACAGCTGTTTGCTTAGAGTTAGAAAAGCATGTGCTCTGCAGAGTAAGACTGAATATGAAATTTAGATCAGAAAGAGCTTCTCCTAGCAACTAAAAGTCACAACCAGGTGAATTAGGGATAATTAACAGATAAAATTCTGTAGTACCAGCAACGTGAAGGATGAAGAGCCTGACCAAGTCATTCTAGGAAAGTTGAAGCTATTTTGTAATAATCTTCAGTAAAAGGGGTTAAATTAGACTGCATTGATATTACTTACTTCATTCTCATACTGGATTTCCAACATGGCTCTTGAACTGCCTAGATCCTGCATCACAGATTCTGCCTGTTTCAACAGCTCATCTCTGTTCACAGTGCGCTACACATTAGAGAAGTTTTAAGTAGTGAATTTATGTCTGTAAGTCCCAGCTCCCGAGGCAGTTACAACAGGAAAAAAATCAGTTATGCAACTTTTTACACCCCATGCCAGTAGTTCCACAGTTCAACAATTTGTAAGCTTGTAATTCGATAAAATAACTCTCGCTTCTGTAAGATAACTGTTTAGAATTAAAGTGTTTAATATAAAATTAAAAAACAATGTCTTACATTCATATAAGTAACAGCTACTACTCTTGCCAGGAATCTGGCAATAAGACCATGACATAGCAGAGAAGTGTTAGCATCTCATGTTATGCACCTTGAACTAATACGTGGAAAACAAAACACAGATGCTGACACCCAAATAAAAAGCCACAAATTCCTACACGGGCTTCCTACATGATGGATACTCTGTTCTATTTGAACTTGGTTCTCATGCCCCTTCATTTTTTCCCCTCACAGATATTCAAGGTCATTTAGCAGATCTTAATTTTAAGACAACATCTCTCCAGACTCGAGGCAAACAGACCCAAGACTCCTTCAATTTAATGCAGTCACAGCTTAGTTTTATTACACTGTGACAGATTTACTAAATCCAGTTTCTTGAAATCTTGTGAAAAAGATATCAAGCCAAACAGAGGTTTACAAGCTAAAGTGCAAATTATCACTAATTTCTCCTAGAAGTCAGCATTCACTATTGCAGTACAACCTCAGTAATTCTGCCAGGACCCGAACCGAGGGCGGATCCAGCCGCGAGGGAGCACCCGCCACACTGCGGCCTCTGCTGCCACCTCGTGGCCCACAGCGAGAAGACACAGCGCCTTCTGCTCGGGGGTTTAATCACTAAAAACCCTTCATCGGCGTACCACCAGAACCTCCGGTTTCACAAGTCTTGCTCACGATTATATTCTTAAACACATAAATCAATCCATTTTAAATAACATATACGTACTTTTTTTCTGTCCAGTCGTGGTGCCACTCTACTATCCTGAGAATCGGACTGATTGATTTCTGGATTAGTATCCAGTAGTCTTTGCATGGCTCGATCACGGTCAAAAGCAGTTACATAAAACAGCATTTGGCGGGTATCAAATGGAAAGAAAAACGGGCTGTAAAAAGCGTTAGATTAGTTAGCTGTGTTCCCAGTGGCACCTATGACTACCATTTAGGTCAAAACAACAGAAATGTAGTATGCTTGAAATTAGTGCTTTAACTGTGGTAAAAGTAACCTTTACAGGAAGCCTTGCAGAACATACTTTAGTTTTAGTTCCAATACTTATGAGCAAGAGTCTAGAAAAATGCAATACATGAAGGAGTCACAAAAGCATTCTAGAAGCTTCTAACACTTCTTGAAAAGTTAACTCAAAATACTTGAGCACCTTGGCTATGCAAATTTTACATCAGAAAATGGAATTCCTTCTTCACAACTGTTTTACATTTATTTATGTAACAGATAATATTTTTTAAAAGTCCCCAGCTCTCATATTTCACAGAGGGAAGACATGAGAACCTGTCTACAGCAGCACCAGTATTCTACCTTCCCCTATTCCCAAAAAATACTTTTAAAAATAGTGACAGACTACCAGAGAAGTTTTTTATTCCAATTTATCAGTTCCACTATTCTCAAAGGCATGTGTACGTTAACAGTGTAGTCTTTCATAGGCATTTTAGCATAAAAGCAGCTTTATGCAACCAATACTCCTACAGATGTTTGTATAAGAATATACATTCCTACTCATCATCTGTTATCTGGAGTATTTATGAAGGAATTTAGAGATGTTATTTTAAAAATGAAAAGCCAAATAGATTCTCTATAGTATGTACTCCAGTCATTTAACATCAATGTTGCTGCAATTAACATGCTTGAAAAACACAAGAATGTCAATTCTGGCCTCTCATTTTTTCAAGTGCAAGAGCTTTACAGCTTATACTGAGCATCAAGATGCTAAAAATTACTTAGACAATGAAAATTACTCAGAATATTGTATCAGTCATGATAAACATTTTCCTTTTTACCATATGAACATAACAAGATAAACACAGTGCTATGATAAGAATGTCACTAAGCAGTTTAACAGGAGAAGAATCATAACCTGAACAATTAAGTACCATAATTTCAATGAGAAAACTTTAAATTGCATCAAGTCCTTTAAGAAGTGGTCCAAACTCTACAGCTAATCTGTCCCTTTGTGGCTGGTATGTGGTTTAAATTATGCAATGTTGAGTGCAACCATGCATTTGAGCATCACTACATAACTTGCAAGACTTATGTGACTACATTTTGCCCTCCTCTGGCACTCTCAAGAGTCTTGTAATGTCTGATGCACCTGTGCTGCCCAGTTGAGAAGCCTACTAAACTCAAATTAGAGATGCTATGCAGCAAATCACCCATACCATGTTTTTCCCAGTTCTGTCAGCCAAGTTGGTATGTTTCCTGTCATAATGACCAAAGGATCCTGAAGCTGCCTGTTTGCTTTTGCTGTCAGTTTACTGTTGATAAACTCTGAAGTTGGAATTATCTCCTTGCAGACTGCATTCTGTGTTAAATAAAAGAAACATATTTCTAGTTAGAGAAATGCTGAAGAAATACCAGGTCTTTGTTAAGACACAGTTTTAATGCTTCTACTTTGCTTCATTGCAAGTAAAAAAGAACAAGAAACCAACTTTGTCATTTTGGTCATCAAGAGTCTAAACAATGACAGGAAAAAGCGTGGGAAGTGTGTTCAACACACTACAGAGAAAATATGGCTGTCATTCATCTCATCAAAGAAAACTGCAGGGGAAGGTGACAGTAATAATTTACATTATTGTATCATGTTGGGGGGCAGCAGACAGGGGAAGAAGATTATTGAAGGTGTCTGAGGACAGAACCACCAGTAACCCAGTATGGAAGTGATTTAAAAAGGGCTCTACTCACATCATACAAGTAATACCAGTATCGACTGATAGCATGTAAAACTCTCAAAAGAAGAATAACATCTAATGAGGGATCTTCAAATGTTATATTTTCAGGTGGAGTAGATATGAGGTAAATTTCAAGAGGATTTAATACTGAAGGGCATACACCATCTAGAAGGAAAAAAAAAAAGAACACATCAATTATAGCTCTTCTCAAGATTTAATTATCAGGAGCCTAGGTAGTATTAGTCATTCTAATTAGGTATTCACTTAACTACAACAGTTTATTAGACAATTCACTAAATATTTTTAGTTTCAACACAGATTAATACGTGCTTACTATTCTTATACGATGCTTGTTTCAAAAGAAACACTGTGGTGTCTCTAAACATTCCTGTGAGATTTCTGAAACAAGGGGGAGGAAAGCTAACACATTAGCAAGGCAACACACTCACCATGCCACAATTCATCATGTTTTTTAGAATTTCTAGGGGAGGTTTTTGTAGGAGCAGTTTGTGCTCTTCCTCTTTTACCACCAACACAGTCTTTATTACCATCTTCATCCTCTCGCACAGGTTTGTACCTAAAAAGTAAACAGAAGTTAAAAATACATTTCTGAAATGCTAACTTACACAGCAACAAAAGCACTTGATTACTAGAATTTTACTTGAGTGGCAATTAAAAGCAGAAAGACAAGAATCCTACATTTGGGTATGATCCAGCCTTTGAAGCAAGGCCCTCAAAAGCAAGGTGTGTCTTGGGGGAGAAAAAATGGAACCATTTACCTCTGTGAACTGGAAGAAGGTACAGAGAAAACACCAAGGAGACTGGAGTTTGGAGAAGAAGGAGGAATGTGTTTTGGTTTCTTTATTTGTTTGCTTTTTCCTTTAGCACATTTAAATATTACAAAGAAAAGACATTGCTGAACACTTGAAATGTTTGGCACAGGCAGAGGTCAATGCTCCTTGCAAAGTATGGCCAGAGAACACATACACTCTCACAGTAACTAGCCATGAAAGATCGTACAAAGTTGACTATTATTTGCAGATTGCAGACCCATATTCTACTGTTTGTGATAAGCTATCCAGAAGTAATAATGACTTCTCCCTCCATCTAGCAGGTATCACTTAAGATTCACCATTTCTTGTTTTGTTTTATCAGCTTTGCTCATGAGCCAGAAAGAACATCAGTAGCTAGCAGTGAATTCTTACTAAGTTTTAAGTATCTGAAGCACATCAGAAAATTCAAAGCTCCACAGTTTTGGAAAGAAAAAAACACAGCCATATTCCAATTTTCTTTATGTATATACATCTAGAAACCTGGTGAAGTTATTCCCCATTTCTCTAGGCAACTTACCAAATAGTATGTGTTTTTGTCCAAATCCCAGCTCTTCCTAATGGGTTGCTTTCGTCATCTGTAGACTCCCTCTCTTCCTCAGCTTGCAAACTGTACTGCCTGACTGCTTGATACACAGTCATATTGTATGGCAGCAAGTGATCTCCAATGTAAAACTGCAGTCTATGTCTCACATTCCCTGAATTTAAGAATTGAGCAGCCTGAACAAAAAAAAACCCATATAAGTTAGGAAACCTGTTGCATATCTTTTCTTTAAGCCTCTCCCCACACCGTTCCCTCCCCCTTACTCCCAGAGCAAAACCTTACCAAAGATTCATCTATTTCTTCATCTGACCCATCATCATCACTATCTTCATCATCTTCTCTAACTCTTCCATAGCCTGAAGCAAGAGAGAATAAAAGACATGCTCATTTGTTTTTTTACATGAAATGTAACAATGCTTTGGCACTCTGATTTTTATGAACTCCACTGTTTAAAGCACTTCTATCAGTTAAAAACAGTAAGATTCACAAGTGCTGTAACAAAATTCACTATCAACATCTGGCATCAAAACTGCCAAACTACAGCCAGTCTGACAGTAAAGTAGGTTATACTTCTATTAGTATTTTGACTGAGCTGTTTACTACAGGAAATAGTTTGTCACAGAAAAGGGAAGACTCTCTACAGTCTTAGTCTCCTCCCTGTGGCAAGATACATTTTAGGTACCTCCCATTTGTCTTCAGTGCAATCCCCCACAGGTTTTTACAGACCCTAAAGTAGCAACTATTCCAAGAAGAAAAACACAAGTGACTGTATAATATATAAATACCTCTAACTACAAGGTATCTTTCAATGGCCTGTACCAAAGCCAGAGGATCAATCTTCACAGGTCCACCTTTCCACTGTTTCACATTAGCACAGTCTGGATGTCTTTGCAGTTGGCATTTTAACTGATGTGTATTGAAGAATTTTAAAGCTTGGGATCCTCTGTTAAGAGAAAAACTCAAAATAATTTGTGAAAAAAGTTGCTACACAAAGAATCTAATAACCATAATTTCATTAAAATAGGCTTTGATATGCATTTACAATTTCACTTGTTCAGAGTACTATTTGTCAGACTATGCCTCCAAAAAAAAAACACTACTAAGGTTTGGATAAACAGATTAAAAGTTTTCTTCTACAGGAACACCAGAATTCAAGCTGGACAAAATCTGGAAGATAGACAGACTAAGAGAAAGTCCATCCTGAGGTCTGATTACAATACGGCCCACACTGACCAGTTGTGAAATCTGAAGCTTTCAATGGTCAGCTGATGCCACATGAGATTTAGAGCTGTGTTTACCTGCAGTGCAATAAAGATCAAAAATGGGCACAGAAAACATCAGAAATTGAAGAAAGGTCTTCAGTCACTCACATTTGTTACTTACAATTAACAAGCTGGATTCTAAATTCATTCTATATCTTAAGACTCAGGACGGGTCTATAGCTACTATAAATAGGCAAGAGATATTGCTCAATCCATTATCATTCCAGAGAGCAGAATCTACATGAAGAACAAAGTTTAGCAATCTCTGCAGTTTAGTTACTTCACTAAAAAACACCAGCACCCCAAAATAAATAGATTGTTTCTTTCCAGGGTTTGTTACATGGGGTAAGGATGACGTTTGAATTTTTAAAGCTTGAATTTAGACACTGCATTTGAAGTTACACATCTACCTCCTACCTAAATGAAAGAAGTCTGAATATTTAGCCAAATGTTTGCTGACAATCTTCAAACTGTTTGCTTTTTATCTTCAATAAAAATGTCAACTGTATAATTGCTTTTGTCTTTAACAGGGCTAGAAATGCCTATTACCTCCATTGCTTTTAGTGTTGTTTGAAACAGGTTTTGGAAAACAAAAGCTTCCAACAAAACTGTTACCTGAGCATTAATCCTTACCTGCTCCCTGTTCCATTTCCACTAGGGAAGTCATGCACTTTAACAGGAAACTGTTCCATCTGACTGAGGCAATTGTTCATTTTATGGACTAATGCCAACAAAGGTGCATTTTCTAATGGCTCTAATCTTCCAAGAGGCTCTTCTCCAGGAAGCTGAAATATAGTCCAGTCTCTTAGTAATGTGCTTGAATTAATCTTAAACAATTTATACCACAAATTATTTTTAGAAGAAGTAAGAGTCACTGTTCTCACTGGAAGTAGCTGCTGCATTCAGGATGACTAGATGACACAAGTTTCCTGATTTCAACTGAATAGCCCTACAGATTTTAAGCATTCCTCCTTAACCATGAGTAAGAAGAAGCTTTGAAGAAGTTGCAGTTATCTTCCTTCCTCTCCTCTACTTTAAGTTTCTTCCTTTAAAAACAGGACAGTAGTTTCTTGCAGTACTTAGGTCTAAGGAGAACAAGTGGTAAGATTACTATCCAAACCCTTTCCATATCAAATTCTTAAAAAGCAGAAACAACCTGCAAGACTCAGACAACTGGTCAGTTTGGAATTTCTTCCCATGGCTGTGTGGAATGTTCTGTAATTGCAGGATATTTGAAAAAGTTCATGACCTATAAAAGGCACAGAACCACGTGAAAGCTGTGGTGTTATACAGCTTAGGTATAAATAAAGCATTCCTTCTCTACTCTGTTTTTAAGATAAGGCCAACACTGAACCTCTTCAATTTGAGAAAGAAAATGAGAGGAAGAAATAAGAATTCCAAAACAATAAAGAAGAAAACTTACTGGAGAAGAAAAAAATACATGAAGGAATCTTTTCAATCTGATATCCCTGCTTACAGCATCTTTTTCACTTTTGGATGTCAAATAAAGCAGCAGTTGTTTAACGAACCCACTATGCTGGATTTCAAATGAGGAGACGTCAGATTCCGAGACAATGCTACGGATTTCTACAAGGCACTCTGTTCCACCATCCACCTGGAAAACAGAAAGGCAGTGTTCTACTACCCAGGTACTAAGGGCTTAGGAACTACTGTTTTCCCTTCCACTGCATGGAATAGCTCTAAAGGGAGGAAAAAAAGGGGAAGTCTGGAGTGTACAGTAGCTTAACACAATCAGTAACAGGGTAAATAATCTGAGAATAAGCACTTCTCTACTCAAGGGAGACATTATAGCCAGTATCTACATTTTCTCTATTTTAAGAGAAATGTAGAGTCCTATTTCTGTCTCATGCAAAGTAAAGATGAGCTCCAAACACAGGTGGTTTGTTTCAAAACACAAATTAACAAACAAAACCACGCAAAACAAAAAATGAAAAAACCACAAATGAAGAACAACCCACTAAAACCCTTCCAACAATTCAGATGAGTATATATTCCACATGACATCCATCTGGGACAGAGAAAGAGGGAAGGCTTCATATTGCTTAGATCAAAGCAAAGAATATGGCTCAGCCCTTGAGCTATTTTACAAGTTACACATTTTTAGATCACCTATCAAGGAACACAACTGTCTGACAAGAAAGGCTCAAGTTCTTCAGATGCTCACAGATTTGCTCCAGTTTGTATTAACAAAATGCTTCTTCCCCTGTCCTTCCCCCACCTGCACAGTTCTTATTACAGTCTATGCTGTTCTTTAGGTATAAAGTCAATCCCCAACACTTCACTGTGGAACTTCTGAATTTGAAATAAACTGTTGTGTAAGTGGCATATTGCTAGGAAGGAAGAATACCCTTGTTAATATTGGTCTTTCATTACCAGTGATGTGTGGCAGAGCTTATATACTCATTCTAAAAAATTACTCCAAGTCATAATGACTCACTAGTCAAGCCATGAAATGACTCCCCACTCCAAATAAGTTTGCCATTTCTAACCTGGAGGTTGAGTTGTTCAGTTGCAGTGCAAAGTCTCTGTAATACATTTAGTGCAGGATTGCTTCCATCCATGTTTTCAGAACTAAAATAACGTTCTACAAATTTATGGGCTTGCTCCTTAATCCAGCCCTTAATTTTTTCTCTGTAAAGAAGCACACAAAAAAGGTATTTGGTCGCACTTAGCACTTCCATTCATCAATATCAAAAGTAAGTACATCCAGAGTATAATTTTCTCCATGTTAAATAGCAGTCACAAAAACTCTTTGTTCTTACCCCAGCACAGTAAAGTTCTTTTCTCTACAGATCACTTCTTGCATCATTTTTTGTCAGTTCTCAAATTTTTCCCCAGCATGCTACTTTAAACAATTAAGAAGCTATTTTCTCTACCTTAATTTCTTGATTCTTTTTCCAGAGCTATTTTAATTGTGGTTAAGCTCAAACTTCTTTGTTATGTGTTACTTAATCGTAAGTAGCTGCACCTCAAAATCGACATCATCTTACACATTTGGATTTTTTTGTGTGTGTACCTGTTATTGGAAATGGTATCCTTGGAAGCAGCCCTTGCAAGACCACTTACTCCTGCTGTTCGCGCTGGTTCGATATTATTACTGTTGGACTGTGTGCTTAATCTTCCCCATGTTTTAGGATTTAAACTTGCCAAGAAAGAAGATTTAGGAGATTGAGTAGTTGTAGGGCTTTTAGCTAGAGGAAGTAAAGACAAGGTTAAGACAATCAGGTTTATTACAGCTAGCACTTTGAGCAGCTTGTATTTATAAACTTTAAATGGAGACAAATTCTCATATTTTAAGAATTATTTACCTTGATTGTCTACTTTCTCATCATCTCTTGGAGGAGAGTATTTTGGTCTCCTTGGCCCCCGTTTTGGCAGTCTTTTTCTCTTAAGAACATCACTCAGTCGTCTGTCCAAAGTTAAAAATAAAGTAACATGTTTCTACACACCATATCCATACACATACCATCCCTCAGTTGAGGATGCATCTGTCAGCTACTTCCTCAAGAATTAAAGAAGAAGTTCCATCCCATAACAAGGAGAACACTCCTTGCTCTGGGAGAAAGGGCCTGAACACTACTTTGATTGACAAGACAAAGTGACTGCTTCTCTCAAAGAAGGGGTTTTACTTTCCATCACTTTGTTACCATGAATGTAGCCAGTAGTGACACTAAATAGAGGGATCTCAATTTTCAAGTTTTAACTTGTGTAACCATCTGTTTCTTCATTTATTTGAATACCTTTAAAAAAAAAATCCACAAATCTCTACCGAATAAACACCAAAAGACATTGGATATTTGACCTACCTCCCACACTAAAGCCCAGAAAACTTGTTCAACAATTTGTGGTGTTTTTACTCACAAATCCCTACACTTCTTAAAGTTCACACAATTCGATTCTAGTTTGAAGTGACAAACATTTGACCCTTATATAAGAGCAAGCTGAGTAACAGAAAAATACTTTATTCCTACAAGAGATTTTAATTCTACAACTGCTCAAAGTGGTTGCCTTCCAGCACAATAACTTAAGGACTATTTCTTTTTCTCCAGTGTCCAGCAGAAAAGAGACATGCATAAGCTCTGAAAGAATCACTGTTCTCAACAGTTAGATGAAACTACAGCTGTTGCTCTTGGCATTTTCCCAAAACAGCAAATTATTTCTCATCATTACAATGTAACTGTCACATCACTAGTTGTGTTTTTTTTTTTTTCTTTTAAACACTTAATATAAAATTAATCAAAACCATCCATTGGAAGCTTCAAGACAACTCCATTTTTTTTAAAGGAAAACACTACAGCAACGAGCAGTCAATAATAACAGACTAGGTCACTCCAGACTTACACAAAAGGCACAAAAACAAAACAAACCACCAAAACCAACCCAAAGAATATTTTTCAGAAAGTGCACTTACCCCTGTGGGCTCAGATCCAAAGAATCCTCCCGGCTGTGCTGTAAGCTGGGAGAGCCCAAATCTGCAGCTGCATTACTGGCAGCAGTGGCTGTTCCAGTACTTATTGTTGTAGTGGTGCCCAGCGTTCCTGATCCATTAGTACATACTTTTGGTGGGCTTGTTAACAAAGCCTCGGACTCTGCCAAGTTTTTCACTTGGTGCATCACTCCTTTACAAAAAAGAAATCTTTGTTTGGTGGGTTGGTTTGGGGAGGGAGGGGTGGAGATGTGGTAGCAGGACCAAAGGTGTTTGAAAATGTGAAAGTCTGTTATTTGAACCTCTGTTTTGATTGTATTGATGGGTGGAGTGAGGCAATACAAAGTTTTAAAAGCAGTTCAATGCTTTCTCCAAAAAAGTTAACCTATACAGTTTAAAAATAAAAAATTACAGCAGCATGAACAGTAGCTAAAGAAACACTAAAATTCCCACTGGAGTAGAAGACTTCCTGACAAAAATCTGGTGTTTTTCTCTAGCAACATTTCCCATGCAATTTCAGCCCAAGTGAGTTTAGTGGTATTAAGTAAGCCTGTACAAACTTGTTTCAGATTCAGAAAACACAAGCTTGCCTCTATCAGTCTTGGTCACCTCCTCTCTAGTCATATGAGGACAGCTTGCACAGATTTGCCTTTACCATAACAATCAAGAACAGCAAATTTTTACAGCATGGGGAGGTTGGAGAGGAGGGGTAAAGAGTATGGATTCTCCACACACATTGTTAAAATACTACCTAAAGAGGTGAAGAGAAAGAAAAAAGAAATCAAGATTTACCTTCTCTTCTGAAGTAAACACTAAAAATGTCAGGTAACTTTTGCATTAAAATCTCTGCCATCTGCAGGGCTCCAACTACTATCTTAAGGTCTTGACTCGACAGCATGGAGGCAATATGACTAAAACAGATAATTCATTAGAATTAGCTTTGTCTTTCTTTTTGCTGGGTTTTTCTTTATAAACCAAGTCAGTTCATCTTGCATACACAGCACTAGAGATGGAAAGTAAACAAATTTCACAGGGCTTTTGTAAAAGCTATAGAACACTCTTCTTACTAAGTTTTTTAACATTGCCTGGAGAGCGAGAGTCTCCTCCCTTCACGAACATCGTGTAGTGGAACTTGATACTGTCTTTAAAAAACTACTTTGTTTATTTTTCTAACTGCATCCTTCTATCTAGATCCCTAACTTTAGGTATAAAATGTAGGAGAGGCTTGATGAAAAAAATTTACCAGTCAAATGTCATGAGTGTTTGTTACTGTTCACACTGTACTACCTCAAAAATTATCTTGCCCTCAGAGAAGTTCATAGGCAAGTTTTAGAAAAACAAAAACCAATCAAAAGGTAGCATTAGACATTACTAGCACACATAGTCATAGGTAATCTAAGTTTCTAGAAAGAATGCCCAGTATCAGCAACTACTGCTAAATCTGATACAAAAAAAAAAATTCCTGCAGAGCTGGCAGCCTCAGCTTTTGGAAAATAAATGAGACTTGAAAAATATAATTTTCCCCTAAGAAAGATAATTCAGGAAAATTAATCATAAGTTTGAGCTGTAAGCTCAAAATTAATTTCCTTCACAACAGTTAATGAACTCACCTTGAAACAGCATGGTTTTTCAGTACATCCTTCAGAAGTTCAGCATCAGCAAAATAAATTATCCTAAGAATTGCTCTAAGGCACTTGTGTCTAACAGCAGGTCCAGCTGAAGAACTATACACTTCATAAAGAACACCAAACAATGTTTTGATAAAGGATTTTGCCAGTTCTGGGTCCTCTTTCATTAATTGTGCTCGAGCATCATCCTTCTTTAATTCTGAATGTCCACCTGTGAGAAAGCATGCAACAAATCACTGTTTAGCTCTTTGCATCTCTGCTCTGATGATTACTTTCTTCCATTAAAGCTGATTTTATTCAGCTCAAATTGAAAAGCTATAATTTAAGAACCAGAAGTCAAAGCAATGGCAACAACATAGCTACAAATCCTCCTCTTTCCAGGAGTTCAGTCTTTTTGTTCAGTTTTCTTATCTATTTCTGTACAATAGTAAAAGCTCTCACAGAGTCTTTGTTAAACAAAAGAACTGTATGAACAAAACTGTCTCTGAAAATCCCAAGCCAGGCACACCCCCCCGTTCCCTCCCAGCTCAAAGCGTTTTCAGTTCCCAGGAAGAGTCTATATGTTAACAGAAAGCACATGTGCCAGTATCAGTTTTGTTATGAAGTTGTCTTCACTCAGAAGAGTTTCATGTTCCACAAAAGCCATAAGAAATGTATTAGTTAAATGGTAAACTGCTGCAGAATTCCAGCATAAATTTGGCGTAGGCAGACACATCAGGTGTTTCTGAGCTGCACTTACTAGTGTTTGTATTGGCTAAAGGGTTTGGTTTTCGCTGAATGGCACGTGCTGTTCCAGTATCCTCATTTATTTGCTGCATAGAGTTAAAATCAATAGTATAGACACGTCCCAGCGTAGACAGGCTTATCTCATCCTCACCAACTTGATGAGCTGCCTAAAACCAAGGAAGAAATTAAAGTTAAGAAATCCCTAATAAATCGAAACTATATGAAAGGTGAGCAGAGGAGTAATACAGTAGGAAAAACAGTGACTGACAGATACATTAAGAACACTGATTAAGTGACTTCACATGATTGAATACCAAAATAGTACAATATTACAGCAGGATGTGGGAGGAAATCTGTGTTTCTTACTCAGAAAGATCAAGAAAGGTATTTTCAAAGAAAGCACCCAATTCCCTACACAACCGCACGCAGATTTTAAAAGCATCACCACACAAACATGTGGAATTACTACCTCTATTATTCGACTATCAATCCTGTTATAGGGATGCCAGAGACCCCTGTCATCTCGCCATTGCCATATTGCACCGTCTGTATTTTGTGCATTTCCTTTCTTTAGCATAGTATCAACAGCAAAGATGCCCTCTTTTGGCAGGCAAGGCATCAGTTCACTGTAAAGAACATTAAAACAGTATTTTACTACAAATGTACAATAAAGTCCACATAAGATGAAAACTGTTTGCCTTCTTTTTAACAAAGTTAGGGATTTCAACACACCAATCAGACCCAAAACCTAGGATTGCAAAACTTACCAGATAAGAGAAGTAAGCTCATAAAGTTCTTGAGGACTACGTGGAACAAGGTCAATTTGTTCTTGACAACTCCCATTTGAGGCTCCACAAAGGAGGAAATGAAGCGTTTCTGCAATATCTATAAAAATTATTATTCATTAGAGTGCCCATATTTTAGAATATGGATTCCACTTCCTGTTGGACACTACACAGAACAGATAGTTACTGTCCAAAGCAAATAGACAGTAGATAGTCAGAAAAAAGCCATCTCTTAACAGTGTAAGAAATGTGTTTGTTCTCAGCTCTGGGGTTTTAGCTTTTTTGGTTGGGGTGTTTTTCCTCTACAGGACATCTAAGGGAGAAGAATACCTCAATATACAGCATAAAGAAGAAAATGGAGAAACGTGCAGGGCAGTTGAAGGGACAAGCCAAAATTTATTATATGAAACAAAGAAAACAAGTGAAACTAAGGCAGCTATACTGCAGTTACTTCTGTTAATGTTTTCCCTTCGAATTCGTACTTAATTCACATGGTTCTGCCACATGGTATAGAATATGAAAAGAATTAGTCAATCTTTGTTGGAATGAGTGTAATTCGTGAAGCTAACAGACTCAAAATTGGGCAAGCAATCCAATGACAACAGCTAGACAGAAAAGGGCAAAAAAAAAAGCTTTCAACAAGTGCAACTAAACTATATCCCAGGGGAAGCATAGGAAGAAAGAAAAATTGAAGGAACAAAAGATTTATATAATCAAGTACACAGAGGCCCATACTGACTGTAGGCATTAACTTGAACAGGTCCCCTAGAATATGAAAAAGAACTCACTTTGCTTCATCAGCTGGACTGCAAGTGTAGGGCAATTGGAGCACATTAAGGAAAACATGCGCACCACCATGATGAACATTCCTGAGCTCAGGATCGGAGGCGTCACAACCAAGAGTTGCTGGATATTTGTTAACAAGTCCTTGGAAGCAACCTGCTGTAACAAGTTCTTCAGGAGAGAACAGCAAAATGGGAAACATTAGTCTTTGAAAGGTAAGCCCTCAAGAGAAAGAGGGAGGGAAGATGGAAACCAAAACCCATGCCTATCCACACCCTTACCTCCTCATGCTGGAAGTTGTCCACTAGCCGTGCAAAACAGAGGCAAGTGCTTTCAACAGACTTTTTGTCCTGTTACAAAAAAGTTTGAATTGAAATACTTTAACTTGCACTAGACCAATTCTGTAATTTTGAGGCATTCATATAATATCTCCAAAAAGGCCAGTTCAATCACATTTGACAAAACATCATAGCTCTAAATTTTAAGTTCATTAATACAGTCTAAACTGACCTCTGACATGGCTGTGCTCCTGCATATTCCCTGGGAAACACCCCACACTTGCAACACTAATAACTTTAGGAACTTTTTGAGATAAATAAATGGATCTATAATATTCTTTTTTGATTCTGCAATGAGAAAACAGAAGGGAGAGGAGCTACAAAGCTGAAGTAACAGGAGATATAGATAATAAGCAGGAGTGAAGGCTACTGTTCTACTGTAGACTATACCAAGCCTGATTTTGGTATCTCACAGCACAGCCAGCACAAACACAAAGACACTAAGACAGTAAAGACTGCTCTGAAAATAGCTCTAGCTATAAAGTTCAACAAAACACTCGAAGCTCATCTGAACATAATAAAGCACTAACTGTAAGGGTGGTTAACACTAACAGGAGGAGGTTACCCAGAGAGATTAAATCTCCATCCTTGGAAATATTTTAAACAACCAACAAAAAAAATCAGCTGGACATGCTCCTGAGAAATCTAGTCTAGCTGACCTTGCAGGGGAGCTAGGACTAGATAATTGAGAGGTCTCTTCCAACCTCAAGCATTCCATTAAAAGCTAACTCAGGATTCTTTTCCAGAAAACTCCCACTTCAAAATTTCTTGAAATTTTACTTCTAGGTACTGCAGCTTCTCTTCAGAGAGCAAGAAACCATACTTGTCCCTACTGCTGCTAGGAATGGCGCTTCCTGTTCCTTAAGTGCAACCTAAAGCTGACATTTGACTTCTGTGCAGCTGCTCCAAAGATTCAAATAGTCTTTCAGCAAGAGGATGTTGGCAAAATTAAAAACAGCACAAGAATACACAAAACCATAACCTAGAAGCTTCCATTTAGTTGCATTTGTTAACAAACAAAACATTTCTAATTTTTCACCTTTTTAACAGGGATCTGCAACCAAGCAGATCACTAAAAATCTCTTTTCATGCATCAGTCATTGCAAGTGCTCATTTATGAACACAGAAGCACTGCGGGATAGGTAGCCTTTAGGAGCCCCACGATTTAGGATTTATCACTTAAAACCATTGTACAAGAGTAGGAACTTTTTTTTCAAAAGCCATAAGCTCTCCCAAAAAGTCAAAGCAGAGAAAGACACACAAAAATTGAAGCTGAAGCTTTCCTGAGTTAAAAGTGAGAGAAAGTCTTGCACGCCATTTAAGAAAAAGAACACTAATACTACTGGACTTCCTCTTTCTGATATACTTGTAGTTCTTACAAGGACTGCAACAACAGTACTATTAATGCTCCAAGTTCAAGTGCCTTATTTATCTCATTTTATAACATGCCATTGTTTGCAAAGAACAAAAGGTCCATATGCACATTAGGATATTACAAATCAGTGGTACAGAAACTTAATTGTAATGGTAAATACTACACAGCAAAGAGCTAAGTATCTGAAGGCAACTTCATACTACTTTCAGATCAAAATCAAAACTTTCCGTTTTTTAGTAGCTTCTTACCTGATGGGTTAACCTTTGTGTAAGCAGTGGCAAAGAGTCTGCCACAAAGTGAAACTCATCAGGTGTTATACTCTGGCAGCAGTTGGCAGCAATAGCTAGTGCATTCCTCTGTGCATTTATACTGAAGAATTCCAGATACAGCAAACAGTCTGCCAACCCACCCTATAATAAAACAAATAAACATTTTCACTCTCAGTTCTGCTAAGGTCATAGAAATTTGTTTCCTTATTTCATCTTCATAGAAGATCACCAAGACAAGGAACTGGCAGAGGTAGAAGCGAGCTTTAATTCTTTTTACTTACTGCCTGTAGAATGGCCTTGCTGTGCCTGCGAGATAACATCTCCAGGGCTGTAAGCGCCTGCTCTGCCACATCAATGCATTGGATAACTTGCAGCTACAAGAAAACAAAAGCTTTTAGACCAATTTCTAAACCAATTTGTAAAAACAATCATCTTCATCAATACTTGGACAGTTAGTCTGTACTAAGACCCACACGCTAACGACTCCTGCCAGGCTATCTCAGCTATACAGCTACTCCAACAGCAGCTCATATAATTACATAGCACACATGCAACACCAGCTTGACAGAAATTTCTCAGTGAATCAGACTGCACTATACAGATAAGGGTTGGAAAAAAGATTAAACAGGGTTTTAAAAGCTTCTTGTGCAGTATGTATCATCTTGTAAATTGTGAAAAGAAGCTGTTAATGGTACTTCCTAAAGTTAAAACCAAAGTTAAAATCCCCTCACACTATTCTATCACTATTTTGTTTTCATTTTACCTTTTCCAAGAAGACAGGAATTGCATCTACCACTACAGCAGATGACCTGGGAAGTGCTTCCATCATGTATGTTAAGGCCCGGCACGCATGATTCATCTATTAAATATATAAATATTTGATTTTAAGTTCAGATGACATATTTTTGTATTTCAAAAGTTCCTTAAACACTGCAAACTACTTACAATGTCAAAGTTGTGCTCCATCTGCAGCAGTGTTATCTGTTTTTAAAAAAAAAAAGCATTGTTTAGAAAAAAGTATCTAGGTATCAAAAAATGGTACAAATCACTACTGTAACTTGACTCGGGACTTCGAATGTTAGCAAGAATTTCAAAAGAGCCACTAACTATTTTTGAGCTGTTAAAGGAACTAACAAGACTACCACAATTTAGCAAAACATGCCCTCAAAATCAAATAATGAGATAGACACATGCACACATATAAGTATGCCTATATCATATCAATAAAGAATATTTAAGTAAAAGCATTAAGCAAAACATTGTCTCTTCCAATAGAAATGAGATTAAATCTTTACCAAAGCTGGTACAACACTCTTGACTGGAAATCCTCCTAATGTTTCTTCATTTCCCATGACCAACAGCTGGCACATCTCAATTACTGCTTGTAGCTGCTGACTTTCATCAGTGGCTTGGAGACCTTGTAAAAGCTGTTGGGCTTTAGAACCTAAATACCCAGAAAAAAAATGAGGAAAGGAGATATTAGAAAGCCTAAGTGTTCTAGGGAACTGTTATGCTATACTTCTGCCAGAGTGGAAGACCAGAGATAGTTTGTTTCCTCTGTATTTGTAGTTTCACTTCCTTTCCCTGTCATAAAAAGGGAGGATAGGAAAGGGAGACAAAATCTCTCTTGGCTGTCTTTCCAGTGCAGACTCATCAGCACAGGGAGTCCACCACACTGCTCACCACAGCCATCTTGCCAACCTACAGCAGGTGTCAGAACCTACATCACCCCAGCTTTGTAAAGCAAAGGACTTTTCAATACCTCCCCCCCCCTCCCCCCGGTAATACAGCACGAGACCCCATTCTCTTCTTGGCATGCAGTGTAACAAGCTGCCTTGGGCTCTCCCGGGAAGGCAAACAGACTTGGACTAGAAGGCACACATCTTATCCAGCTGCATGATGCAGACCTGGTGAAACAAGTCTAAGGACCCATGTTCTCACTGACATACTATCTGAAGGGAATTGTTTCTGTCCAAAACCTAAAGCACTTCTGAAACTAAACCAAATAAAACTTAGAACTCGTATTTACTAGTAGTT
Organism: Serilophus lunatus; assembly: GCA_013399895.1. NCBI lineage: Eukaryota > Metazoa > Chordata > Aves > Passeriformes > Eurylaimidae > Serilophus > Serilophus lunatus. The sequence continues at coordinate 1,867,640 of VXBA01001408.1, read as the reverse complement.
CTCAAGCTAGCTTAAGCATTTGTTTAAAGCTAGCAAAATACCCAAAGGGGTCGGAGAGGTCTTTTGTTAAGCAGCCCATCATGCAAAAGAAAAAGGAAGGGGTGAAAAGGCAAGAACCCTCCCTTCCCCACCTAGAATGGAACGTTAAGATGCCCCAAAAAAAGAAAAGAAATGAAATATGACTAAAGTAGATTTCTCTTCCTTATAGGAAGACAAACTATTAATAATGTTGACCAATGGTCTAGCACTATATGATATACAAGTCTCCAACACGTAAAATATTAAACTATTAAGCTAATACATTTATTAGATTTACTAGTGGCTCAAATCTACTAGTCTGGAAGTGGAAAGAATTAAGTCAAATTAGACAAACTTTGCTTACTAGCTCCACTTCCAATTGTCCTGTGGAAGAGCTGCGACATCCGAGGACCAAGAGGGCCAAACAGGTGAGGAGGAAGACCCCTAGCCTCTAATAGAGCTAAAAGCAAACAGAGGATAACAGCCATTGTCAAAGCTTCTACGTGTATTTTAAAAGCTTAAATTCCATGATGTTATCATTTAAGACTATGAGAATTTTGATATTTTAAGAAAGAAGAGTGAGGATTAGATGACTGCAGCTACCTTAATTTCTAAAAACACCACCAGAAAGATGACCTTTAGGGAACAAGTAATTCATTTTTGTATGTATCACAGCATAGAAGTCCTTTTAGAAGTCACCCACAGAGTTTCCAGAGCGATGCATTTCACAGAAGAAATCTGATCTACTAAACTGTTTTAAGTCTAGAGCCAAAAACAGCAGATATACTGGGCTGTAATTTGAAATCTGAACTCAAACTACATAAAACACATTAAGCTTATCTTTACATTTTCAGAAACTGTATGGCACTACTAATATGAAAAACATGGCACTGAAAAACAGGTTTAAAGCTTTATTTACTATTGACCAGGAAAGGGAATAACTCTGCTAGATATTAGTGGGTTTCTTTTTTTGATTCATTTTAAACACTTTACAGTATTGTTACTTAAACTTAACTAAGTGGGTGATTCTGATTTTCATTGTAGCCATCATGACTACTCCTGATCATTAAAATAATCATTAATGGTGAAAAACAATTTAGCTCTATATTCCTAATCCATGCCTACACTTACTGAGAACTATAAGCAAGTGAGCTGGTAGTGACACAGCACTCACTTTCACATTAAATATCCAGATCAAGCAAAACCTGTCATTTGCAAGGGAGATAATCATCTCAGGACTCCCTGTAATGTAGCAGCAAAATCATTAGTCCAGTTGCAGGACATGCAAACTGAGTTTATACCTTTTTGTACTCTCAGGTTTTGAGTGACTCGAGTTCTTTAGCCCAAGCACAAAAGCAAGCATTTTACGAACATTTAGATATTCATTTGGTGAAAGCTTACAGCAACATGGGTATCAATGACAAGCACAAAAAAATGTTATCCAGAAGCAGGCAAACTACAGTAGGCCTAACCTGGCCCACGAACTGAAAACATGCTTGCAAAGACTGTTTTCATTATTTGAGCTTACTAACTTAATAGGACTGAGTTCTTAATTCTCACCCCCCCACCTCCTCCTGGAAAATCATCAATAGTAGTCTATTACACATCATGAAAATGAATAAGAACACTATGTCACCCCTCCCAGACATTACTTCCAAATCCTTGCACCTTTAGAGAATTAAGGCCTTTAACTCCATACTTCAGAATTACCCTAAGCAAAGCAATGCATTCACAGACACTGAAACAAAATACAGCCTTCCCACAATATGTGATACAGAATTTCTGTAGGTATGGCTACTTATAGGCTGCAAACAAAGGTAAATTAATAACAACTTTTATACCTTGTAGTCTTCCCATCTCAGAATCATCTGACTCACTTTCTCCAGATGTTGTCATACCTACAGCTCCAGCAACAGAACTAGAAGCTAAAGAAACAAAATAAAGATTAATGCAAGTTACAGCACCTTTAAAGCTACAAAATTCACATGAATGATTCTCTGCCATTGAAAAGTGTTCTCTGCATCTGGCATTACCATCAGACAACTTCTGTACAACTTTCGTCTTAAAACAGACCAAACAGGCTACATCAACACAAGATAATGAAAAAAATCTAAGCACAGCTTGTATACAAATTACATTTCACACAAATTTGCCTGTACCCTTAATAAATTTATGCTTTTCTTAATTGAATATTACACTGCACTTACATTTTCATTAATTTTGACTTTTTGTACTGATGTAGGTAGCTTTATGTATAGAACATTTAATATTTTTTACCTTTCAGCATAATTACTAGAAAGCTCCATTGAACTCACTACTGATTAGGACCAGATGACAAAACAATCATTTAACAGGACTATGCAAGTAAGAATATTTAACTTGGTTGCAAATTCCTCCAGAACAATTACACTTACAATTCCAGAAATATTTATGACTCATTTCAAAAGAGCTTTTACAGGTACATGATGCCTTCTGTATTCTAAACAGTTTGGTGTCTTTTCAGTTGATAGTAATTTATGTAGCATCAGTTGAAGTTGCCTTTTCTAAAAGAGGAAGAAGCTTTAAAATTAAAGCCTGGTTTATTGGACATAGTGGAGACTACAAAAAAGCATAACAAACACGTATCAGACAACCAAGAGAAAACTCAAAAAGGAAGGTCCTGCTCACTCAAAAACCTTCCAGAATTATTTGCCAGCTTAAATAATTTCTCCTCAGAACCTAAACCATTTAATTATTTTTAAATGCAAGGAAGTTTACATCAACAAGTATGCTAAAAACATTTGAGTTGGAAATTCTGCTTACCTGCAGCTCCCTGGGGAGGCTCATCTGTTCGTGCAGCTGAAGAGTTAACTCCATCCTGGTTGTTGTCAGGATCAGCCATCTTCTCCTGTCGGCGAGCTTCAGCTGCTCCTCTTTTGCCCAGGCCAGAGCCTCGCCGACTAAAGGGTCAACAAAACAAGTTTTCAGACCTTATGAACCACGATGAGATTTGCTAACATACATCTATCTACTCAAGACTATGTAACATTTATGTAGCTCACTATCACAACATTGCACAAACTAACAATTTGTCTAAGAATTATCCAAGCCTTCTTGACCCTCCTTGCCCAACACCAGGGCAGTGATTTGTTTACACCAATGAATTACAGTTAAGTCCTTTCAAGACCAGGCAGTCTCCACTAAAAAAGTGACTGTTAGTTACAAATCACACACACATTTGAGAAGTCCAGGGATAGAGCAATCATCTTTAAAGCAAGTTCTGAGCTACTGAAAGCACAAAGGAGACTGATGTGTTCCACCTGGTTTTCAGTGCCAGAACAAGTTTGAGGGGATGAGCCTATTTAAATCTGCTGTCTTAAACACTACTGTCATCACCACTACAAATGCACATGCCTACAAAGTAAACAGTTAAATTGAAATGCACACTCGACAACAAAATCTAAACTTCAAAAGTGGGTTCTTTTATGGTATGGAAGAGGCAAAAGCGCTCATAGTCGAGGCATAAGAACAAAAAAAAAAAAAAAACCACACAAGTTTGTCTTAGGCTTCCTAGGTCTAGTTCCAGAATATATGTGCAAGTAAATAAGTTTTTTGCACCATAAGACACATTAACTTTCCCCTCCTATTTAGTCTCCCACCTGTTCAAAATAACTAATTCAAGGGTAATTTTCCTTTGCAACAGGAAGTATATTAAGCATTTAAATGGAGTATTGTTCAGATGAATCTGCTGACAAACAGCTTAAAAGGGCACATTATTAAACAGACTCCTATGTGGTACCATTTTTCAAAGCAATCACCTATTTTATTAGTCATGATGGACAATAGCTCAGCACTCTCACTCTCTTCCCTCTGTTTTAAGGATCTTTATAAACAACACCTCCCAAAAAACAGAATTACTTAAGTTTGCAATACTGCCTTTGGTGTTTCTTTCCCTCTACACCTCATCAGTCGAGGGACTTACTGAAAGTCTGATGGTGACAAATCCCATGTGCTACCCATGACTCTGGAGCAGAGCGCCATCAAAGCCACAGCTGCATTTACAATAGCCAAGTAAGATATACAAGGACAGTTTTCATGCATGAAAGTGACATCAACTGCCTGCAGTAACCGTGTTTCATTTTCTGAAGTTTTACCTGGTGCTAGCACAGGAGCCCGTGGTCTTTTGCCGTGTGCTCCGCCGCAAACTGGGGAGCTCAGCAGGTGGGGATTCACTGCGCTTCTTCGTAGATTTTCTCAGACCTATGCAACATGCAAAGAATTGAAACTAAATCAGTCTTTAAATATACAGCAGTTCTACAAAGAAATTTTCCTGTACAGGACACCTCCACATAGAACAGCTTCTACATAAGAACCATCAAAAGCCCACAACAGCTTTTAGTCACCTTATACTGAAAAGAATGCTTAAAAGAAAAAGTAAAGTAAATGCCTGAACCTAAGTAACACTAAATTCCAAGTTGTTATACAGGTACTCAATAAGTACAGTTATTGGAGAGCTTCTAAGTCTTGCTATACTAAATAGGTAATACATTATGGGATACAAGTTTATTATTTCCACATGATGTTCAAACACTTAAGATGCTTTAGCCTTAAATAGAAAAAAAAAAATACACTTTGGGGGGAAGGGCAGTGGTGGCTGCAATCTCAATTTTTAGTCAGTTTTATTCACATTAAAAATGGCTTAAAAATAACTGCCTTAAATCAAAACCATGCTCCCCTCCTCAAGTCAAGCACTGCCAGTGCCAACATCTATCACGTATTATTTGTGTTTCTGTATCAACTACAGCCCTTCAACCCCTCTGGCTGCTGTAAGGCTATCCTTGATGCAAATAATCAAGCACATCCTCACAGCTTTGGAAATGGAGTTCAAGTTTAATTTACAGGCACTTGCACTTTTGAAAACTGACCCATTTGATACTAATTTGTTCCAGGTTACAAAGCCATTGTTCTGATGACATCCAGAACAGAACTAGGTAAATCTTAAAAGTAAAAAAGTCATGCAATGCAATATTCTGAGATGATTCTCAGCAAGCTTATCAGGTTGGAATGTCCCATAACAGCTTCCAAACAGAAAACTGGCAATTTAAGCCTCAAAATTAAAAACTTTTATCAGGCCCAGTAAGACATTGCAGTGCCCCTCCTACCTCTACAATAAATCAATAAAGGAGACCTTCATAACATTAAATTCAGACATCCTATATACTACACAATTTTCCAAAGATCAGTAAGTTAGATCACTGCTCCCTCTTCTGGCACCAAAGCAGAAATAAAACACATTTAAACATGTAGTATGTTTGAATTCAGTACTTATTGAATTTCTCCTGTCTATTTCCGTAATCATTGCAGGAATGCTGAGTTGTGGTGCTGAGGGATGAAGTGATAACTATGCAGCTTCCGACTGGATATTTAACAGAACAGGCAAAGTGATCTGAAGAGCTACTACTGACCTGGTCAAAAGTGTCTTTTCAAACCCTATAGTGCATTTGACCCTTGTGTGCAGTTTTGTTTGCAGTACTCGACTGTTGTGTGCAGTTAAGTTTCATGCAGATGAAGGTTAACCTGATATTCACGTTTTGACCAATTCAAGAAATTTGCTAACTTGAAGAAAACAACAGGGTTCTGTACTTAAAAGTCACCAAGCACTGAACTGAAGCAGGCCAGCCACTTAAATTTTCAGATAGTCTCTACATATAGAACAACATATGTAACTTTTTCAAATATTCAAGAAGCAGTAGCATTCTTACTACATAAGCTTTGAATCCAAAAATATAAGCTGGAGCTGCTACAACAAATACACAATGACTCCAACCCTACAAACAGACAGTAAGACACTAGTGGGGGGGGTGACAGGAGAAAGAAGAGTGTGTTAGAGATACAAAACAAAGACCATTTGAAAGAGTTGCAGCAGGACTCCATGCCATAGTTAAGCTCCTCAACTACTAGAAGTGCAAAGAGACAAAAAAAAAAAAAATTCCTCGAGAGCTGGTGGCATTTTACACTAAAAAATGCATGCTTTAACTTTTACTCCACAGGTAACACGTGTTTATCACTCTGAGTTCAGAGGTATGGTTTTTTATATATACCACATAAGGAAAAGTAGGCTACTCAGAACCTGTAACACTATGACAAAACGCTAAGTGAAACGTATTTTTGCTTTGCATTTAGAAGAATAAGTTAATCATCTTGTTACAGTAGAGTTCAGGAGAAAAACGCACATTTTCATCCCTTATGTTAGCACACCACTTACTACTTCAAATCTGCGCGTAGTCCTTTTCAAGTAGCCAGACCTTAATAAAAGGTAACTTTGTATCAGCTTAGAAATGGGCTATCAATGAGACAATGTGGGTGACCTAAGGTTGACTTAGTGTATCAAAACAGGATTTCTGCTAAGGGTAAAGGTTTCACAAAGCAGCAGAGCTAGCTTAACAGCTCACTGCTGTTTAACATATATGGCACACTCACTCCTGTCTTGCTGTCCCCAGATCAGTCCCAAAATGTACAAAGTGCACACCTGACACAGGTAGTGTGAACCACTGTCATCTTCTGCCAGTCTGGCAAGCTGAGCTTGCTTAACAAGGGTCAGATGAGCACAGCCACCACAACAGGGCAGAGCAGCTATAAAATGCGGTCCTTTTCCATAAAAGGGATTAAATTAGCTGAACCATCTCTAAATTGAATTACCTGAGTAAGAAGGCTGTAGAGCAGATAGTTACCCAGTTACCATCTGGTGGGTGAACTACAGAATACACCACAGCCTTAACACTCAGAAGATTTGAGCACACTTTCTCCTGCTGCTCAACAAAGGATGTTTACTTGTCAGATCTTTGTGCACACTTCTTTTCCCCAAGTCTTTAATTCCCTACCATTTTTTTGATGCATCTACCAGGGCACATTTGAACTTCCTCCTCCTCATATAAATTTCAAAGGCTAAAAAGGAAGTAACGAAAGACTTCTACGAGTGTGTTCCCCTCCTGTTGCTCAATGTCATTCTCTGTCCTTAAAAGTTTTAAGTTTTGTTTATGAAGGCTTCTTAATCCTACCACCTCCATCTTCTGCAAATTCTTTAGTCTTCCCAATACCATAACTTTAGGACTGTTATTTCTTCAGACTGAACCTTTTTCCTTTCACTGTCATCAAAATTTGGGATGGCCAACAACAACAAGCTCCCTTCTGAATGTCAGTCCTGTGTCTACAGGTGCTGTGGGAGGCTAAAAGCAGCAAGTCTTCATTGGCAAATAACCAGCATTCAGAGAGTTGAGATTAGAAGTGTCCTGTGACTGACTGAAGAGGGACAGCACCAGCCATACTGCCAGAAACAGACAGCAAGGGCTTTCAGAAGACTAGATTTGATGCTCATCTCCAGAAGTTGTTTATTCAGCACTACTTCTGTAATTTATGCAGCTATCATCACAGAAAGACTGGGGTCAGAAGGGACCTCTGGAGACCATCCAGTCCAACCCCTTTGCTAAAGGAGGTTCACCTAGAGCAGCCTGCACTAAGTCCTGCCCAGGGAAAAGAGAAAGAAACTCCATAGGAGGCCCCTGGGCAGCGAGTTCCAGTGTGCTGTCACTCTCAAAGTGAAGAAGTTATTTTTCATATTCAGATGGAACTTCCTGTGTCCAGTTTGTGTTCTCTGTCCCTTGTCCTGCCACTGAGCACCACGGAAAGAGTCTGGCCCCATCCTCTTGACAGGCACCTTTAAAGTATTTGTATGCACTGGTAAGTCATCTCTTCTCCAAGCTAAACCAATACAGCTCTGTCTTTCCTCATGAGATGCTTCAGTCCCCTAATCATCTTTACAGCCCTCCACTGGATCTTTTCCAATACTTCATTGTCTTTCTTGAAGTGGGGAGCCCAGAACTGGACAAAGCACTCCAAGTGAGGCCTCACCAAGGCAGAGAAGGGCAGAATCACCTCCATCTGCTGACAGTGCAACCCAGGATACCATTGGCTTTCTTGGGCACGATGGCACAACACCGCTGACTCATGGAGAGCTTGTAGCCCACCAGGGTCCCCAGCTCCTTCTCCACAGAGCTGCTCTCCAGCAGGTCACACCCTAACCTGCACTAGTGCATGGGGTTGTACCCTCCCAGGTGCAGAATCCTACATTTGCCTTTGTTAACTTCATTAGGTTTCTCCCCCAGCTCTCCAGGTCTTACTGAATGGACAGCACAGCCTTCTGTAGTGTCAGCCACTCTTCCCACTTTTTATCTTCTTCAAACTTGATGGAGGTGCAATCAGGCACTTCATCCAGGTCACTGATGAAAAAGTAGAACAAGACTGGACCCAGTACTGGCCCCTAGGGATCACTGTGAGCTACAGGCCTCCAACTGGACACTGCATCACTGATCACAACTCTGAAATCCGCCATTCAGTCAGTCCTCAAACCAGTTCACTGTCACATACTCTTTCTGAGCTACCTACGAGGATGTAATTGGCAGACACTGTGCCAAAAGCACCTTGCTGAAGTCGAGGCAGACAACCACCACTGCTTTCCCCTCATCTACCCAGCCAGCCATTCCATCATAGTGGACTATCAGAATGGTGAAGCATTATTTCCCCTTTGTGAATCCACAATACTACTGATAACCTTGCTTTTTCCTTCACATGTAGGATGAGCTGTTCCATCCTCTTTCCAGGGACAGAGATGAGGGTATCCAGCCTATAATTTCCTGGGTCCTCCTTCTTGTGTTTTTTGAAGACTGAAGCTCTCCATGACCTTTCAAAGATGGAGAATGGCTCAGCAGTATCATCTGCCAGCTCTCTCAGCACTTGCAGGTGCAAGACAGAGTCCATGGATTTGTGAGTGTCAAGTTTACATAACTGATCTCTAATCCAATCCCCTCAACCAAGGAAAAGTCACCAGGAGATCTGTTTTAAAAAGCTAGTGAAAGTTAGAGATAGACTTTCAATAAACCAAAAGAAAATCAGATTTAAGTGGTTCATATTCAGAACCTGCAAAAACTTCAGAAGCAAACTTCGGAAAAGAGAGGCATAGGCTTTCTTACAGCAGACATATATTGCTTGTGCCCTGACATCATCCTATTTGCATGCCAAACACTCATGTTTATGAGTCAGAAGGAAAATAGACTCAAACAGGCTAAACCTGAAATAGTGCAGCCTAACAGAAATCAAACCAAAAATCTTAACAACGTCACATTTAAGTGTGTTTACTGGTCAGCATTTTTCAAAGGCATGTTTTGTTGTGTGAAAGAGAAGTTCTGCATGCAGCTGTACAGTACTGAAATCACTTACTTTAAGTCTGAGCTTATTACTCAAGTCAAAACAAAGTTAGCCAAACTTCCACAGTTCTTAACCTAGAAAACCCTTTCTTTTCAGTTCAGAAAGGTAATCAAGAGAGATGTACTTGTTAGGACTGGAAGTTTAGGTTTCAGATTAGCTCCTGTGCAGGTCTACTCTCTCCACTCATTGAGATAGGGTGAAAGAGGTGTGGCAGGGGAAAGCAAGGCAGCCTGCTGTCAAGCATTCCACTCCTTCAGTATCAACCCAGACACAGCCCATCACCACAATTAAAGCAAGTATCTCATGTTAGCCCATCTCACTTCCTGAGTCCCCAGTCCACAACTCCAAGCTCTAATAACCATCACCCAAGCCAGCACTCTTAGTTACCCTGCTCCATCCCAGCCACCATTGTCAGCTTCTTCCTACTTAAGGGCCACAAGACACTACACAAAGGACAGCAAAGACTTCCCTAGATAATGGAAACATAATTAAGCTTGTTTTTATCCTGTTACATAACCAGTGAGATGACCCAATCTGCAATACTCAAAAAGCCCATACAACATACACAGATTGAAAAGGATCTGAAAATAGTCAAACCAAGAGAGCAAAATGAGAAACTTGCTTTCTTCCTCTCCTGCCCCTCCCCCAATGAAGAAATATTCAGCCACTCAGATGTGAAAAACTTTAGTCTAGTCTGTTTTTATTATTCCAGCACACTTCTATAGCTGCTATTCAGTGATGTCACTGCTCAGTTACAAAGACTGCTGTACACCTTAACACTCTGAAAGTCATCTTGGTTGAATTTAACACCTATTAAACATCCAGTGAGAACTGGACAAGAAACCTCAAGGTATTCTTCTCCAGTATGTGAAAAGCTTCAGTAAAGATGGCAATTGTGCTCCTTCTCATTCTCCTCTTCAGAGTAAACAAGATCAGCTCTTCTCATTTTTCTTTCAAAAAAATCAGAACCTCTTATAATTCTTCTGGGTGTCGCAGTTCAGGATGCGCAAGAAGGGAACATTTATACAGACGTGACTGACTGGATGGGGCTTTGGGAAACCTGGAAATTGGCTCTGCCTGTGCAGCAGATTGGGAATGAGATGACCTTTAAGATTCCCTTCAACCCAAACCATTCTATGACTATATTAGCCTGAATAACCTCTCCTCTCCTTCCACTTTTCTTCCTAGAAAGTTTGTTTTTCAGCCTATCTCCCACTACTTCTATAAGCCCTAGTTCAAATGTCTTCAGGTATGCATTTCATAATATAGTACCCACACATGCCTACTGAGTCTAAGCTGCCAGTTGCTATACAGAACTATTATGACTTCTAAGGACATATTTCCATGCAGAAGAGTGTACAACCCAGTTCCCTCAAGATCTCCGTTTGCCTCATTGCATTAGAAAGCTTTAGGGTGTTAATATTTGTGAGACACCACATACTTCTGCTCCCTTATCCTCTAAGGCTACTAGCCAACTACAGAAACTAAGTTTGAACTTTTTAATGAAGAATGTTTAACCTACCCTGGTCACTCATTGTCTTCATATTTTCACTGAGACTTCTCAGTATTACCCAAAATTTGTACTTTGTTAAAATACTTCAAATTGGTCCCAATACTTTGAAGCTGTGTGTCACACAAGCTTTCTTTTTTTATAGAGGGCTAAAGCTAACAATCATTGCTATTGATTCCAAGATCACTTCAACCTGTTCTCAAAGAAAAGTTGGGACTACCTGAAAATATCACAGTTTAACACTTTTATTCTAGGTTGAGCTTTCAGTGAGATTCGATGATCATCTGTTGTATTTTTCCTCTCTCTCAAAGCACGATGCCATCTACAGAAAATAACTTGATCCTCTATGGCATCTGGAAACACATCTCTCCATGCTTTGTGCCCCTTTACCAGTAATATTTTATGCATACACCCCACACACATACACCTACTTGGTTTGGTCACACATACTTGAAAGTCTTAGTTGAACTTCAGTTTATCTTTTTGCAAAAGATCACTTTAGCTCTTCCATGACCTGAAAGTCAAACTGACTTTCCCAGTACAGTCTTCGTGGAGACAGTTTAGGCTTATATTCTCAACACTGTTTTTCAAGCTACTGAACACATACACACACCTCCCTCACTCTGTGCTATCCACCCTTCCTCTCCTCACTCCTTGTAACATCACATCGATTGCTCTGCGTTCACCTTCTTGTTGTTCACTTGCTGGAGGTAAATGCTTTCTCCTCCTTCTTGTTTTTGTTCCATCACTAAAAGCTGCCTGTAGCCTGACCTAGCTCAGAATTTGTTGGTCATTCCCATTGTTACCTGACTCCTACTCACGTCCTCCTCATTCCAGTCTGTGCAAATTCAGAGTTTTGATTCTGGAATTCATCACCCAGTAAGTTCTTAAACCATGGAGTAGGGAGGAAAAAAACTTTGCTGTAAAGCAAGTAACTTCTCTCCCCCTTCCCCGATACCATTCTTCATCTCAAGTTTGGAGTATTGATTCTGGAATGACCTGTCATGCATGTTATCCAAACCCATCTGTTAGATTTAATTGACCTACTCTGATTATACAGGAAGACATCCAGTTGCTCTTGTTTATTCCACCTACTTCCTGCATTAGTACCAGCTATAGACATGCCCTGTGTGGCTGGCACAGGCCACTTCTGATCATGCACAGCAGTGTAGGAGTTCATGCACACAGTTCCTGTGTAAAGGAACAACAGCAAGCACGCTTAGGAATCCACCTTCATACACCAAGTTTTAGACAATACAGGCTGTAAGTGAATCATTCACAAAGGCAGCATATGCATTTCAAAAAGTAGTGTGTTCAAGACAGCTACAAGTGTATCTGCATACTAACTAGTAAGAAGGTGCTCTGCTTGGAAACCATCTGTATGTCTCAGTGACCATGTCCAAGAATGGTACCTGCTATTCAAATCCAGCAGTAGAAACAAGATATACTTTTTAAGAACTTAAAAGATAAATTTAGTGACTAACATCCCGTACTAGGTACACCAGATTTACAAAATTACTGTTCTTGAAGGATCAGAGATTTCACAACAAGAAAAAAATTAAGAAAGTCGGTTTGAAAGAAGAAGCCACATATGATCTACTTGTTTTCCAGCAGTTATCATTCCTACTTTGGGACAGAAGGCTTAAGAACACAAGGAAAATATGTGACAAGAGGAATATAATCAAGAGCGTTTTTTAACGTATTTCTACCTATCACAACATCCAATTATTTTGCATACATTTTAAAATTGATTTGAAAGAGAGAAGCAATTTAAATTTAAAGAACCAGTGTTCTGCACTAAAATCCATCTGCTTCAGCTGTAAACCATTTCAATCACAGCTTTACTTAAAAACTCAGCAAAACACATTAGAAGTTAATTTTTCTAGGAAGATCCCAAGAAGCTTGAAAACAACAGAAGTATTTGTTTAGAAGACTCGATTTTAAAACATATGTGCTTATTCTTCCACAAAAGTACAACTTACTTGCTAGCTTAGCCTGTAGTCCTGAAGGTCCAGGTTTCGATGTCTCTGACTTAGAAGAGCCTGGTAGAGACAGTTTTGTTTTAGGGAGACTCACTTTTGGGCTGAATCGAGCAGCCCAGTCAAACTTTGAAGAGCCACCTGTTTTACTTGGTTCTTTGTCCCTGCTACTCCTTCTTGGACTGGGGCTGGATGCAGAACGGGAGCGTCTAGCCTTATTCTGGTCCTTTCCCTGTTTCACTCTGGCACCCTGAGGAACAGTAGAAGAAGCAGAGGCAACAGCAGAAGAGGAGGAGGAGGTGGAAGCTGAAGAAGAAGAATCGGTGATGGTGCTACACCCAGCTTTGGCTGAGGTCACCGATTTTGAAGCCAGCTTGGAGACTTTTGCTGACTTCTCTTCAGCGCCAGTTGATTCAACTGATGACCCACTCTTTATACAAGACAGATTCTCTGTCCTTTTCCTTTTCTGACTTCGGCAGCTACCAGCAGCTCCACCCTTTCTGGTGTGAGCCTTGCTTGTTGATGGCAATTGTGTAGACTTCGGCTGTTCTTGGTCTGAGTGTCTTCTCTTAGATTTAGTATGTGGCTTGGTGGTTTCCAAGGAAGTTTCACTGTGTTGAAGTGCTTTGGGTTTTTTAGCAGAGCTAGGAGAATTGGTCCTCCTGTAATCTGGACTAGCACTGCGTTTAACTCCTCGAGAATTGTCTCTCTTAGGCACTTGCCCCGTTTTTTGCTTTTCTGAAGTATTGACTCTCTCTGGATCTTCTTGTTGTGGTATTAAAACAGCAGATGAACTACAGCCTCTGTAGAAGCAAGCAGGAACAATGTTAGTGTTGAACTTGGGAAACCTCACCGTTGTAATAGTTTTGCATGATAAACGTCAACATTCTCTTATAACAAAAGAAACTGTATGTAACAAACACTGTTAAGTTACACTGAAACAAACAAAAAGCCTCATAACATGCTTGTATGGGAACAATCATATTGCACATATTAGCCAGCATAAAAACTAAATAAATTGCAAAATAAAGCACAGTACACTGCCTTCTGAAGAAGAGGAAGTCATGAGATGACCTGAATAGATTTTTTTTAATATATCAATGCTATAAACTGATTAAAAACAAACAAAACAAATAAAGTCATGAAGGTATTTATTTGAATGTTTGAGAATGTAAGTTCCACAAGAGAGTAAGGAGAGTTCAGTAATGCATAACTAGTCATAACTGGATTCCAGTTCAAGGAAGGCCCTTAATGATAGTTTCTCAATCTTGAAATTGAGGTATTAAATCACACACAGAAATGGCAAAATTCTCCTCTACAGGATAGAAAACTCTTCCAGTGTGTATAGCAGAAGCATATGAAGAGCAAACCAAGCAACAGCAAGATGACTATTCTGTACACAGGCATACTTCAGATTATCACATGTTTCAATTCATATTGGACATTGCTCCAAACTCCTTGGGCAATCTTCCCCCAGCATGAAACAAAAGAAGGGAAGAAAGACCTTGCAAGTATTCCAGGACTAGTTATGCAGAAAGCGCTTCCTCCCCATCACTGATGGAATGCTCTTAGTTGGTGAATTAGAAAAAAACACATAATTTGAAACACTGAAATACATCCAGTGAATGCAGCAATTAGATTAGTTAAAAATCTATTAGTCATGTGTTTTATCAGAACTCTGTATAACTCGATATATTACACACAGCTGAAGTGCAGATAACACTCGTTAACATAGGAATATGAAGCGTAATTACCTTTTAGAAAAGTGTCCCTTGGACTGCTCAGAAGTAGTATTAGACTGCACTTTGGGTGTCTTTGAAATAGATTTTCTACTCTCAGGAGGGCTATGTGCCTTATGTTTTGCCTGCCCTAAATGTGACCTGTCAGCAGAAAGTCAAAACAGAAAGCTATGAGGATTCCAAGATGCAGATACAGACCTGTAGGTGGAATTATTGTTTATTTTCGGGCCATTTACAAATATTCATTTACAGCCACAAAGCTTTCCATATCAGCTACTAATATTAGGACAGCATTTTAAAATAGTCACCTGGTGCATTTACAAACCACTACCAGTAACTGTTTTGTAAAGCACACAATTACTTAGTCATTTTAAATGAATAAAACATCTTCTCACACCTGAGCTGTGCAGATAAATTCAGATTTTTCTGATCTGCAAGATTACTGAATTATTCATTTACACATTAAGCTAGCACAGTAAGACATATGACTAGAACACCTGTCAAAGATCTCTTCTCAAAAATAGATATACACTCATCTACCTCAAGGTTCCATGTATTAAGTCTTTATACAGTAATGAGCATTTACAAGTTTGTATCTTTGTACTTCAGTTTAAAAAAATCAAGCACTCAAAATAGGAATGCAGCCAGTTCCACTTGGTAGGAAAGCTCAACTCTACCAGCTAGTTTCTGACTGCAGATCCACCAGTTCAGAGGATTGAGAGCTGTGTGGTAACAGCTGAAGCGAGAGGAATGAAGCAACACATGCTACCAATGAAGGCAGTCAGATGAGACAGGAAACCTGTGATGTCAGAGACAGGAATGAGTTTCACATAGATAAGCTACAAGAGGCCTTCCAAGCAGCTTTCAGCTGCCTGCAGAAAATGTTTTATTGCAGGAACTCTGACTGAAGGACAAAGATAATACTACACACCATAGGTAAAAGACTTAAGTTACATCTTCCCAAATTCCACATTTACTTTCAAAACCACTCAAAATTACCATCTGCAAGACTCAGAAGCTCATCAGCATTTAGAACAGGACAGCATAAATAATTGCTAAGGCAAGAGACATCTCACTTGCACTTCTCTGGATAAAACACACTTTTGGCTTTGTCACCAGGAAAACTCCACTGCACATATCCTACCTATACAGAAACTACAGGAACCATGAACCTTTATGAAACTTTAAACTAGTCCAGCAATAACGCTGAAAGAAGCCATGTTTCAAAGTTAAAGAACTACTGTTTATATGCTACTAACCTATGCCATCTAGTCCTTTCAATTGAGCTCTGCAAACATCTTTGAATGCTACAGGGAAAGAAGAGAAATGATGACTTCCAATTTAAGTAGCCTGCTCAACTCATGACCCCAAACATCAAAGTTCAGGCCAACAGACTAAGTGCAAGTGGCAAGAGTTCCACAAGCTTTCAAATAGCTTTTCCCCCACCAAATGCAAGAAATCCAAAGGCAAAGGCAGAGCTAAGCCTCTTACTGACCAGAAAGCTCCACCATCCTCTTCAGGATTTCAACACAAACTTAGTACTTGTTTCCCACTGAGGTCTAAGTGTAACCACCCAGATCATAACTACATGCTCATCTTTCTAAGAGCATAATAGTCTGAAAAGTTTAAATTAACAGCATCTTCTCCACACTCCAGTAATTTGTTTTTGTTTATCATACTTAAGAAATAATTTTTACAAGCAAGTAAAAAGCAAGTTAAATAGTTAGATCTTTAGGCCACAATAGCAAACTCCATCAAGGTAAACTTGCAAATGTTTCACCTAATCCTGAGTGTTTGGATTTTCATTCTCCCAACAAAAGATCAAGGCATGAAATTTAATTTTCCCCTTGAAATGTTTTTATTATGGGAGTAACAGACATTATTACATAATTTACACTTGGCAGGAACCTCATTTTTTATGTAAGCTAAACTGATCAGGGCTCATTTATTCTGAAGTGAATTTTAAAAGGGAAATTTAAAGATTTTTGTTTTGCTTTAGATATTTGCAGAGCACAGTAACAGAAGATCATTTCAACTAAAATACTGCTAAAACAATACATGCAAAACACACACTGAAGCATTTCTACTTGTTTAAGGCTCCTCCTCTTTCACCTTTAAACCCTTTGGAATCTTACAAGTTTTACAAATACACTTTCACACCAACATCCAATTTATGTGTAGCTGTTACAGCTACAACTATATCCTAGGGATCATCAACACTATTATGCAAACTATTTGCATTTGCTTTCTTTATCTTCTTTATTCATGAAACTCAGTAAAACAACACTCCAAGGAGAAAGGTTACTCTGTAAATACAACAGATGTGGAGTTCACAACTGACAAGAACTTTTTTGATTTTATTTTTCAAGACCTACCGTGCTCTCACTTCTCACTCAAGTTTAATAATTCACCTTGTATTTGTTACAAAGAAAAGGCACACAAGACAATACCAACTGTGCATGCAGTAGCACGCCAGTTAAAAGGAACATGAAATGAATTCCCTTTCTTTAAGATTTATACAACAGCAAAAGTGACAACTTGGAGAGATTGCAGGATTAAGGCAAGAGAAATTTAACCATACACCAACCAGCAACAATCATTGTCCTAATCATAATGAAGTTACAACAGCTTGCTTAAGGTCTCCTTAAAAAAGTTAACTGACATAGAAACGTATAACAAATAGCCTGTAGACCTCAAAATAAAGAAAATAATGAAAGATCCATGGGTAGCTGTAAGGCTGATTTTATTTAAGGTTGTAAGATACCTGTCTTGTCCACAATCCAAGTCCTTTCACTTGTAACTTACTCTAGTCTTTTACATTAATGTACCATTCATTAAGAATCTTCATTTAAAAAAACATTCCAGCAACAAGTACTTTGAGAGACGAAGTTCCTCATTAATGACAAAAAATTTTAAAGGTATTTATGAGCTTGTGTTTGTCCATTTCCATTCTTGGGTCAGGTACAGAAAGACTAAGCTCTTGCTGCACCTTCAAGTGTTGTTTTGTAGGGGTTTTTTGTTTTCCTTCTCCTCACTCCCCCAACTTAAAGACGGTTTCATAAACCCCTCCAAGGCTTCGCTCAACTGGGCAAAGCTGACTGGTGATACACATTTGAATCCACAGGCAGACACTCAAGTTTAGAGTAACACACATTCAGAAGTTGACAAGTGAACCACTATTTAGCTTGCTGTGTTATATAAACAATATGGTGGAAAATGTCAGCCCTGAGCAAAACCATAATAAAGCAACAACTAGAACCTGTTCTCAAAGAGTTACTCCATGAGTATTAAGAAAAATACCTTTTGAAGTTAGTTAATAAACAAAGTGTTTCATCTAAGTCATGTTCCTCAGCAGCTGAGACTGAGCTATTAAATGCTTCCAAACATGAAGACTGCAAAAACTAACCACCCTTTTACTTCTGTCAAAAATGAGATATAAAAAACACACCAATAGCAGAGATGGGAAAAAACCTGTGGAAAAACACCTACTTTACCTCCTCAGAAATACTCCACTTATCTTCCTCACCAACACAAACTTTAAGTTTAGTTTTTCACAGGTCTCAGGTAAGTTAACCAAGACTGGTCCAAAACCAAATCCTGTTCAGAACAAAAGCAGTATAACTGGCAAAAGTATTCTCTGCCTATAACAACATCCTACATGCAGTCAACAAGGATCTCACTTATCATTTAGCCTTCAATCCCAAATGCACGAGAACATGTACATATTATATTCCAAAGAACATTAAAATTTGTTTATGAAGTATCCTACTTTCAGACACAACAGCAAAGCAGTCACTTATGTCAAACTGATGTCCTACTTCAATACTGCTGCTCCTAAAGACTTTATAAGAATAACAACATGCAGGTTAAAAGACAGGCAGAGTCATTTAATGCCACTAATATTAATAATTTTTGCAGCACTAGTAAGAAGTTTTAGTATACGGGACTATTTCCATTACTCCACATCAATATAGTGAAACACTGCTTTCAGATGAAAGGAACCAACAACTAAACCACTTCCAGAAAGACCATATTGTGTGCCTCACAATACCACTTCCAAACTGCTCCCTTTCAAAGTAAACACTGGCATCGCCGGGAACTAACCCACAGGGGCACAGTTCTTCACCACACATGGTAACAATGTAGATACACAGTTAAGCAAGTGTCAGCAAGTACCTTCCACCCCCTACTCCAGAAAAGAAAGCTCTGGTTAGGCCACCTGCTTCCCACTCCTCTCAGGTTTACTGCTGCAAAAGGAAACTTCGGTGTCGTTACTGCTTCCTTACAAACCTGTCAAGACTCATCCTTCAGCAAAAGTGCTTGAAGATACTTCAGACAAGGGCGAATGCTGTACAATTACAAAGGTGCCATTGCAATGCCAATTCTAAATTGGGAGGGTAACCCTAAATACTTTACAAACTGGTAGCGAAGCCAGTTAAGAACTATAATACAAGAGCTGAAAGTTAACCAAAGCATGAAGTTATTTTAACATCACTACTGACAACAGAAAGCAAAGAACCACATTAGTCCAACCTCACCAAGGCCCATTTGGTTACTTGCATACATGGAAGAGAACACCATTAGTTCACCAGTTTATAGACCTCTTTTCAAAACACATCCCTTTCTTCTTTTAAGGCACATGTCATTGTTGCAGCAGGAATCAGAAATAAGCAGCATCTATCTACACTGTCTGTGAGCCTATTATCATGTTTGTATTTAGACAAATGCACCTCTAAAAACCAAACACTCACAGCTCCTATCAAGTTACTGTGCTGAGTGTCAAACTGCTTGTAAAACCTCCAGCAGAAAACCATTACAGGCTTTCCTTGCTCATTTTGACTATGAGTATTGATGTTACAGTGATACAAAACAAGCCCAGACTAGAGGAAAATGGGTTTCCATTGTTGCTTCCAGGTTATGCCAATATGTCAAAATTAGATGTCACAGGAGGGACAGTCTGCACCTAGAACAGACTATAGACAAGTCTGGAATTTCCAAAGTCTTCATGCGAGTGAACAGTATCTGCTCAGCAGGTTAAATTGACAAAGTTTTAACAAAAGACTTCTGAACTGTAAAAGAGTCAGACTCTAGAAGGACACACATTAGCACTTCAGCTTGGCAGCACTGTCCTTCTCCTGCCTCTCTCCTTTTTAACACCTTTTTCAAATGAAGTCTATCCTGTTTACTCCAATCAAAGCAACTCTCAGGCTTCTGAAAGGCAATCTGGCCATACTACCACTCGCTTACCTTAGATTATCTGAAATTGTGAATGACAAACTGCACAAACTCACCAAGTTTTTGACACTTAATTTTGAAAATGCATGCACTTCAGCTGTAAGAAAGCTTTAAGAAAAGAGCTGTTGCATTTCCAGCTTTTAGAAAGCTCTTTATACAAAGCAGAAGTGCAATCAAGTACACAAGTTCAGACAGTATCAAAACGTGTCCTTGCTCGAAGGGTTACGATTGCATATCTATGACCGAAGCGAAGTACCCTCCAACACTTCACAAGGTGTGGCCCTTCAGTTTGCTTACAGACTTTGTGGCTAATTTTAGGCATGAAGCAACAACCCTCTACAGACCCACATTACTGTTTAATTTGCTCCACAATACTAGTTTTTGTTTTGTGTGATGTTTGGGCATTTTTCATCTTTGTGTATTAAGTTTCTTGGCTGGTGTTTTTTAAGAACACACGAATCTAATAAAGTGACTCAATAAATTCTCATCCTGTTTGTACAACTACATTAACATATCCGTACAGCAAGAGTTGACATTAAGGATCAACACCCACCATCATCGCATTTTGATGGTTTCTACTTCAAAGCAGACCAGGTTACAACCACAAGCGACCAGAATGTGTGAACTGTTCTTACAGAGCACAACTTGCAGTTCAGTTTCATCCAAACAGATTCCAGTTCAAGTGCTCCAAGATCATTTCATGACATTAGCCAAAGCACAGCAGGTAAGGGTGACCAATTTGTTCCAAAAGTACATTCCCAGCTCCAACTAAAATACTAACACAGATGCATCCCAAGTTCACAGCTATTTGCACAATACAAGTGTATTATTGAAACTGGTCGTTCCAAAGTTTGTTTATTCTATTCTAGGTGATTTTACAGATGAAGCGTTTCACTTTATGGATAACAAAGGCAAAAAAAGACTGGAAATAAGTGTATCAGGTATACAAAAAAAAACCCTGATTTAAGAAAAGGTGTGGTTTTTGTTTAGTTTTTGTTTGTTTTTTTAATACAGCAGCCAAAGCAGCGTGGATCACTGGAGTACAGCAGGGCATAATGACACATCAAGCTGTGAGCTCCAGACCCTCCTCTGTATCACTCAGCAGCAGAACAAACACACTATCCCAGTGCATGACAGATGCATGGAAGGATGAGTCCCAAGGCTTGTGCTTAAAGACAGGTAACCAGCAGAAACGTGACTGTTACTTGACAGCCTGTCTCTTTCCATCTCAGCTACAAACTTCTGAAGGACCCGACAGATCACTGGTCCTTATACAATAACCATTTCTGCCCAGCAGCTTAAAGAGGAGATACTGATGACAGTAGAAGACTAATTTTATAATAAACTTTATATTAATCAGCATGCTTTAATCCAGGCCTTTTTATAATTTTTGTCAGCCCAAAATGCTTGTTCAGATGGAAAGGCAGTGAAAGTCCTGTTCTAACGAGACTGATTCAAAGAGGATTTTAAGCTTCTCCCATCCTCTTGACTTAAGCAAATAGCTTTGGTTCTGATAAAGGTCTCTAAGACTGCAATAGGCTCTTGCTTGTGGAAGTCTGACTGACACAAATTTGGTGAGGGATGGAAGAGGTCCAGTCATTTAGGACAACTGCATCTTGAATCACTGTGTGACAGCATAAGTAACAGTTCACAATGTACCAAAACAACGGATGAGTAAGAGAAGCGTTACCCCTAAAATTCTTCAGTTCGTCTGATGCTCTGAAGAGCTTCTCCCAGGCATTCTGCTATGAAATCTGAATTAACGGTAGATATCTGAAGAATCTCCCACCCCATGTCCAAGTAATTTGCCTCTAACTCTCTATTCTAGGGAACGAAATATTCACTGCAGGTGAAGTTCAGAGTAAAGGAAAGAGTTGGTAGGGTAACATATAACTTAATGATCCACTGAGATTCAGAGACAACACAGAATGGACTGAAGGGAAGGTAGAGCTCACTATGCCTCAGTTAAAAGACTTCCTCAAAACAATTCTAGCCTATGAAATAATCAGCAACATAAGGCAGCCACTTCCCTCTCCTTATGCCACATTAATCCAGGAGAGAAGCCTTGTGTTTATCATCTGCTCGCCCATTTGTACAGCAGAGTACTTTAGAGAATGTGAAGCTGCCTCTTTCAGACTGAATTATTCTCCCAGAGGTTCCTTAGAAGAACAGTTGGTCTTCATCACCAGCTGTTCAACCCGTTCCCAGACTAGTAAGAAATACCTCATCTTCATTAAACCTCATAGCCCAATTCCTTCACAATGAAAAACTTCTTTTGTGCCTGTGCTGGTTTCATCTGGCATAGAGTTAAATTATTATTAAATTTATTCCCAGTGGCTAGTATGGGGCTATGCTTTGGATTTGTGCTGGACACAGGGTTGATAATGTAGTGATGTTTTTGTTATTGCTGAGCAGGACTTACAGAGCCAAGGTCTTTTCTGCTTTTCGTATTGCCACGCTGGCAAGGAAGTTGGGAAGTTGAGAGGAGACACAGCCAGGATGTGGGGGCCAAAACTGACCAAAGGGATACAGCATTCCATCCAGCATCATGCTCAGTACATAAAGTGGGAGGAGTAAGGAGGAAGGGGGACATCTGATGTGATGGCATTTGGCTTCCCAAAGCACTATTAGATGTGATGGAGCTCTGCTCTCCTGGACATGGATGAACACCTGCCAGCCCATGGGAAGCAGCGAATTAACTATTTGTTTTTCTTTACTTGTGTCTTAACTCATGAGTTTTCTGGCTTTTATCCTTCTCACTCTCTCCGTGATCCTGCTGGTGGGGGAGTGAGCGAGCCCCTGCCTGGGGCATGGCTGCTGGCTCGGGTTAAACCTCAACAGTCCTGCAATAGTTTAAGGCCCAAGGTGCACATATTCAAACAACTGCACAAGTAATATGTCTGATGGAATAAAATACACACAGATGCTGCCTACTATCATACTACAACCTTTCTACATTAGACTAGTTTAACAAAATTCAAGAAAACTATCCATACAGGCTTCACTCACTCATGGCAATAATGACACAGTCATCCACAGGAAGGTTTACAGTGCAGAACAAAGATCCTGAAAAGGCAACAACTTACAGAACAAGCACAACCTGGCCCCCTCATTCAAGCATATTAATGGATGGCAAACCATTCTTTGTATAATTATTCAAAGGCACAGGAATAATATGCAGTGCAAAAGGAACAGAGTGGTACCAGTTATTTAGTCTCCTTCAACAGGAACACAGATTTTTCCAAATTCCCAATAACAGGCTTTCCCTACCCACACCCTCCCAGCATTTCTGTTCTCAGGTAAGGAAGGGGAATTTATGATTATGGAATATAGCTCACTTACACTTTTTTCCCATGGATCTACTACTGCATTTCTAACTGAACACATACACTAGTGAGTTACCCATGGTTTATCCCATGCAGTAACAGTAGAGAGCACATCGGGGCAAAGAGATTTCATGCAAATTTCAGTGCTTGGACTGCAGGGTGGAAAGCTTCATTCTCTAATGAAATCCCATCAATTTTATAATTAAAACAGACCCATAGGTAACAGTCTTACCTTCCTACTGCGTCGTCTTGTGGCTGGGCCCCAGCAGTGTTCCTCTGTGAACGTCGCAGTGACCCCCCTGGATTGTTATTAGGCCGGTTGGACATTGGCACCTCTCTCCTGAAGGGACATACCCTTTCTAGACACTATCATTCACTGAAAGGCAAAAAAACAAAAAAAAGAGTTGTAAGATATGTGGCAGTGAAGACTCACCATCATGCCTCCAGAGGCAAATATAAAATGCTGCTGTTTAAGTAAAAACTTATGACAAATCTTTTTACAATTTTTGGTCAAAAGACACACAGATCAAGATTCTCCTCAATAACTTTATGAGCCTTAATAAAGAGCAATCACCTTTTGGTATACGCAGCACACAGATGATCTATTGGACTAGATGACCTTTAAAGGTCCCTTCCAACCCAAAATACAAATCCCTCTATGATTCTATGACAACATGCTTTTTTTTCCGGCAGGCTTCCACAATTGTGCTGGGACAAGATGAATGCAATTTAGGAGAACCTGTGTTTATTAACATTAAAGAAAAACTCACACCGAACAGAAAGCAACAGTATTCAAGTATTTTAACTCCCACTGTGGGAGATGACAATGCCAGTTTCAGGAATAAGCAGCAGTATTGCCAAGATTACAGAAGTAACTCAAAACTGTCTTAAATGCACAGCAGTTTTCTCTAGTCAGATTTATGCAGCTTTCACTTGCATAAAGCAAGATGTATAATAACTCAGAAAAAGAGATCTAGCTATGTAAGCAAGAAGTCCTTGCTTATGAGAGCTTAATGAGTGGAAAAAGGTAGTTGAGACAGAAGGATTAATGAGTGCACACAATTATTTTCAAAAACTAATCAATATGATGGCCTTGTACTACTGCTATTGGAATTGCTTTGTGGCTGCTAGAGGTCTAGAGATATTATTTTAGTAATTATTTATGCAAGACTATCATAATACCCAGCTGCAGTACCCAGAAACAGAGGTATTTCAAGAACAAGCCTCACTTAATTCCTCAGTGAAGAGAGGTGACTTCCGTATCCTGTGCTAAATTGGTACTGTCGTGTGGAGAGCATAGCAATGGGACCACAACCAGCAAATCCAGTTCTACTGTTTCTAATTTTGTGGAATCTGGTATAAAGAGGTATTCCCAGATGAAAAAAAGCCATAAGAAGGCAAGTAACCCAAGTTTAAGAACACAACAGTTGATACGCTGATTTGGTATCTATTATAACTACACCACAGTAAGCAAGGATCTGCCAGGAAAAAGTTTAAAACACTTCAGCTGCAGATTCAAATTCAAATGTCTCCAGTGAAATAACTCAGGATGTGGCACTGTCAGTCAAGCCAGTGTATAGTTGACTCTAATTGTCTATCCCTCTGAAAGGGCCCATAGAATTGAACAAACGCAGAGTAGGGGATGGTTAGAAAGAATCATAAATGATGCAGTTTTACTGCAGGCCATAAGTAACTCAGCACATAAACTGGTATTATGCAAACCATTACCTCACATGTCATGGTAAGAGCAATGTGTGTAATCACCAGGACACTTGCACAGCACAAGAAGTTACTGATCAGGATTCTGCTAGCTCAGATTCAGTCTTATTACACTGTAATAACACAACCTCAAAGTTGACATTTGGCATGTCAGAAGTACTTTAAAGAAGCTCCAGGAATCAAATAAGGATACAAGTTAGGCAAAAGAATGGTTTCCCATCCTAATCCCCATAGCACAAGAGTCAAAAAAGTATCTTTTCAAAGTTTCACATGTTCTTTCCACTATGAGGTCCCACTTATCAGCAGATAGCAGAAGCAAACAGTAGGATTAATTAACAAATCACTTTCACCTTCATTGGTTTTTAGAGGTTTTTACCTTCTGCTTAGGAACTTGGAACAATACAAGTAAAGCACAAAATACAGAATGCCACAAAATCTAGCTGTGAGATTGATCAAACAACTATAAGTCTTGACGACTAAGAAGTTGAGAAAGTTGTATACCCTACTCCTCCAAATGTGAGCTTTGTCTTCAGAATTATTTCTAAACTCCTTAATCATAGACAATATTACCATTAACAGAAAGCTTTAAAGCTTTTCAGTAACACATGGCCCCACAGTCTACAACTTCTTACACTTCCAAGCACAAAAAGATTATAATAAAACAGAGAAGCCTGCAATAGTTGGAAATCATGCCAACTTGGTGGTATAGCCAGATTAATGAAGTTGAGGAGAGCCTAAGTGGCAGCATTCTCTTCAGAGTACCAATGCAAGACACAAAGCCCAGTCTTAACCAGGCAAAGCTGACCAAGTTTCCAGCACTGCCCAGGGGGCTGAAGTCCATCCCAGGTAGCGACTGTCAAAGGTCCTGCTTTCTCTTTTGTTTCCTAGTATCAAAACACCAAATGAAAAAAATTCTCTTCTTCATTATCACAAATGAGGTGCATTTTCTGTATTTTCTAAAAGGCATCGTTTCTCCTTCTGTACAATGGTCAGTTGAGGTTGAAACTCTGTAGTACGACTGAAAGTTCAACATAAGTACAAACAGCTGCCACAGAACTATTGTCTCACCTCGTACTGACACAAAGAATGTGCATCCCAGCAGATTTTCTCCTGCAAGGAGCAGTGCTCCCTTACTGCTCTGCTAGGGAACCACATGCTTTCCCACCTAAGGACAGAACATGGGCTGTTCCACTCAATACCACAAGAGTCAGTTGAAGAAAACATCACATAAGCAATCCTGGCTCTGTCTAGGGAAACTTTAGTTCAACTCTGATCTGTCCAGGTGTGCTGGTTTTGTCTGGGACAGAGTTAAATTTATTCCCAGAGTTAAATTTATTATTTATTATTAAAGTTATGGTTAGTATGGGACCATGTTTTGGATTTGCGTGGAACAGAGCATTGATAATAGAGATGTTTTTGTAACTGCTGAGCAGTGTTTGCACAGAGCCAAGGCCTTTTCTGCTTTTCACACTGTCACACTGGCAAGGAGGCTGGGAGTGCATGGGAAGTTGGGAGGACAGAGGACCAAAACTGACCAGAGGGATATTCCATACCATAATGGTCAGTATATACAGTAGGGGGAAGAAAGGAGGGGAGCACATTTAGAGCAAATGCATTTGTCTCCCCAAGTCACTACTGCACATGATGGAGCCCTGTTCTCCTGGAGAAGGATGAACACCTGCTTGTCCTTGGAAGCAGTAAATGAATTCCTTGTCTTGCTCTGCTTGCGTGAGCAGCTCTTGTTTTGCTATTCAACCATCTTTATGTCAGCCCACGAGTTCTCCAGCTTTTGCCCTTCCAATTCCCTCCTCAATCCTGCTGGTGGGGGAATGAGCAAGTGTCTGCCTGGGGCTTGGCTGCTTGCTGGGGTGAAACCACAACACTGGCTTAGCCAGACACTTTAAACAGACTGTGCTTAGAAGTTATGTAGCACAATGTGTTGTCATACACATGATATTTACAGCTGTGTAGAAGAACGAAATGATAGCTGTTCTATTCTGTAAGGCATCTGTCAAGATAACATCCAGAGTTATCTTCCACACTGAAACCTCTCAACTTTACTCCTTATTGTGCACTCTCATTGTTACCATAAGACTCCCAGTTTGCTTTTAAAGATAATGCTGCTTCATGATTCAGCTGTGACCTTTAACATCAAAACACTAACTTAAGTCTCTCTGCAAGCGTCTGCAGCCACACAACACCCCATGCCCAGTTAGTCCAGTAAAAAGAGATCTTTTCACAATTGTCTCTCAGATGCTACAATGACAAAAGCAGAGCCCTGAGGTTCTAAATCTGAACTGTTCTCATTCAGACTTTTTCTTCCATTTGTGAGTCCCACTCCAAGCACTTGGCTTATTCCTTCCCATTTTTAGACATCTAAATTCAAAGGAAATGTGCAACCCAGTAGAGATCAGGCAAGTGTGTCAGTGCAGTCCTGTCAGGTTTTAAGACAATTTCCTCAACTACATTGAACACTTCCCCACTTTCACAACCAATAAGAAAAAGCTACAACTGTACATCAGACCTCTGTGCTTCCTTCGACCGTCTTTGCAATTTTGGAATTCTTAAAGTTCAGGTCATCTTCTAGCAAAAAGTTCCCTGCAAACAAGCCATTTTAGTCCATGTTTCATAACTCCATATTCCCAGCTGACAAAATACCTGCTAACTTGCAGTGAAGCCTTTACCTTTCCTCTTGTGGAAAAGCCAACAGGGAGCAACTAGCACTCTTCCATGTTTTTGAAGCAAGCAGAGGAAACAGACAACTACAAAACAGGCCTGTTTCAGCTTTTACTTAACAGCCTAATCACTCCCTGAAGGACATTGGGAACTGCAGCTCCTGTACCACAGGCTAGAGAGGAAAAGAGAACAAGTGAACTGCAGAACTCCAGTAGGCTCTGGGCCTCCAACAGTGTCACAAGGCAAACCAGTAACATCTGACTGCATGAGCTCTAAAACTTGTTTGTTTGGGGGTTTTTTGTGTTTAAGTTCCTTGCAAGAATCTTGGTAATGCAAGAATTCCTTCAGGCTCATGCACCCCAGTTTCCAGAATATTTCCAGCTCTGTCTAGCACCCCTGCCTGTAATGCACCATTTTAATACCTGCCTGGAGTTGAGCTCCGCACATAGGTGGGCACACCTCCTCTGTCATACCTCAGCCCAAAGCCCCCTGTGCTTATTTAGTGCTGCTGCAGCAATCCACTGCCTCAAAATGCAAAGACTTACTGCCCTGATGTCAGTATTAGGCAAAGGACAAGACAGAAGGATGTTTATACGCCTTGTAAGTTCAGAACATTTTCTTCCAGGAAGTTACACATCTTGCCAGCCAGAACCCAGAGTTCAGTGTACATATCAGAAAATATTAACTCTAAGACTTCAAATTTGTATTCCTTTACTTCAGTGTAGACAACATTAATTTACTTGATCAGCAGTTTCTGTGATAAATCTGGTTACTTAAGACAGAACCAGCATTTTAAATATGTGAGTATGCAACACATTTCAGAGTCAAGACTTCAATTGCAAGTAAACTGAAGAACTCACTGCCTATGGTTTAATAACCACTGAATTGGTTTTGATCTACATTACTTCATTTTCAACTGATCTCAGAGCTGCACCTCATTTTTGCTCACTGCTCACAAGATTCTCCTCATTTACCTGCAGACATACACACCTATTTTCTTGCCTTACAAGCAAGTACTTGCAAGTACTCATTCAATTACTTCTACTTCAGCAGCTGACTTAAATGACTTCTTAGTCTAGATAGTTGCTTTAGATTCAGTCTTGTGCAACTGATTTTGACACAATATTCTTCCTTTCTATACTCTCCAAATTCCATCGTTATCAAATTCAATCATTATCCACTCTGCCCAATTCTTTTTCCAGTGAAGTCCTCACCTTGAAACAAATTTCATGTCAAGGCTCCATGCGGTTAAAAGCTTTTTAGTGTACTCTTGTCCCTTCCAACAGTAGAAATAGTTCATGGAAGAATTTAGGGAGCAGATGCAATAATATATTGAAAACGACTCCATGACATTTCCTAAATTCTCATCAGCCCTCCCTTTTTCCACACAGCCAATTTCTATACACAAACAAGGGACACATTCCCCCATGAGCTGCAAGGTGCTGCAAAGCACAGTGAGATGCTGCATTCTGTCTGCATTCACGTAAATCTTGGGTTACTCAGCTGCATGAAAACACTGAGCCTTAAGGAATGACAACTTTTCTTCTTCCAACATAGGAGGACCAAGCTATCATTTACTTTCTTATCTGGTTCCATTTCTACTTTCTGCCCACAAATGTCTACATGATTCAAAGACACAAGAGCACTATGGTTAATGTGCCACACTGCATGTCATGATGTAGAACTCACATGTTGACTTGTATCAGATTAACTCATTTTGATACAGAAACCACACAATATCCCACTGAATCATATCTTAGGCTGGACTGTATTCTTTGTATTCTCCTTCTGAAATGCTAAACTAGAAGACTACATACACAGAAAAGAATGCACAAACACACTAGAGCAAATTCAGTACAGAAAAATCTTCAGGGCAAACAAGACTGTACAGCCCCTTAATACTGGGACATTACTTCACTGCTAAGATGACAGACAAGTAGGTACCAAGGAAGTTTCTTCTGAAAACAAGCATATACCATTGTAAAGAAACAGATTTCTACAACTCTTCCTGCACAGAATTTCTACAGAATGAAACAGTTGCATCATTTTTGCCAATTCTCTTTAAAGACATTAATAAGGTATCAATGGGAAGACAAGCGGAGCCCAACAGCACACAAAGGCAATTGTAAAGATGTGGGACTCAACTGAAGTGCAGCAGTTAAGTCAATGATTAAAATACCTTGGCTGGAAAGGATCTTTTGAGATCTTATGGTCCAACCACCTGCTCAAAGCAGGACCTCAGATTATGTCAGAGATCACTCCTTCTGAGAGGTGACAACTACAAACCACAATGACAAAATATACACATAGCTCAGAAAATGAGCTCCTTCCCCTTCGGTTCCTCAAAAGCACAATCCAGTAGCCTGGACTAAGATGAGGAAGTACGGAAAGAGGTCACAGAAGCTACAGACTTCAAAGGAGTCCAGTCCTTGGAGGTATTACACATTTAGGACTAGCTCACAGGTCCATTTTACACTGAGTAACTTTAGACAATATATAAACTGTTAGCAAGAGATTGCTTTTCCAAACTGCCAACAAAAACAACAAGAGCTTCGGCACAATATTGTTTCTAGATTCATTTACAGTGGAAGAGTTCTTTTTAATTCAGAATCAGTGTGGAAGCATTTCTTAACTATTTCAAAAATATTCCACCTACTAAAGAAAGGTATGAATATTGCAGAAAACTTCAAATACCAGCAGGTCACAAATATACTCAAGCTGCAGACTCAAAAGGGGAGAAAAAAAAAAAAAATCAGTAAAGGAACAGGAGTCATCCCCTGTTCCACTAACTTTACAATAAAGAGTCAACACAAGATTATAGCATCCTTTGGAACTCAACTACATTAGGAAGTCAGCTTCCCCTTGCCCAGTCTTTTAAGAGCTTAGACCTTGCCCAGTCTTCTATCCAAGAGAGTGGCAAAGCCAGAGGTCACCTTCACAGAATCAGCAAAACAAGTGGCTTGGAACCAAAAACGATGTAACCATTAGGTTAAATCTCTAGACTATATCTGATCATATATATGTCTGTAATGCCATATAGATAAAGATTGGGAAGAGAAAAGCCTTGGCATGGAAGAGGAAAGAGGAGCCAAAACTATCTGCATTTGTGATCCCATGGTTGGAATTAGAGGGAACTACATTGCTAACTAGCAGTCTGAATATTCACTGCCTGAAACAGAAGGTTTACAAGTTCCCACAGGAGGTAAGAAAAGCTTCTGAAAAAATGCACAACACTACTCGTTAGAGGAAGGCCCAGGCTGTTCAGGCTGGTCACACATGCCACAGCCCCAAGCCAGCAAGGCAGAACCCTCACCTACTGCCCAAGCAGCCAATACAACCAGTTTGCTAGCTCAAGAACCAAGAGCAACCTAAGGATGGAGGGGAGTTAGCTTAAAAAAGGCAACAAAAAAAAGCACCCACAGCAATCAGACAGCAGAATAATCCCATTCATCTGGAGAGCTTAAAGGAACCAAAAAAAAAAAGCTGCTCACGTTCTATTCTGGATATGGTTGTACAGGATACAAGGGTGAGATCGGGTCTGATTGTGCAACTGGTGTTCTCAGCTCATGGAACACAGGCACCCATAACTTCATTTCATCACTGAAGAAAACCATCATATTCTCGTGCACTAAGAAATTAAACCAGGACTAAATTTTAACTGAATTCTTGCAAGCTGGTTGAAGGAGCTACCTAACACTAAGATAACATTAGGGCTTTATTTCCTACAGTCCTTTCTTCTGGAAGACCAGATATCTGCAGTCTGCAGAGGAAAAGCAAAGCAGTTGCCAGGCATGAATATAGTGTTCTCCTGAGGACATCCCTCTTCACTTCTGTCACCTCACTGCTTTGTTGCTCTTATGTTCATCAAGGACAGGAATATTACAATCTGTCTTGCTCTTTGGACTGCACTTTAGTTCACAAAGCAACACAAGTGTCATTCAGATCTTTGATCCTCATCCAAATGAGAGGAAAAATAGAAAGCACTTCACTTTTTTTCCTTTCTTCTCTACAGTTTCACATTATGTATGAAAAGTGTTATCAACAGCAACTACTCACCTTAGTTTTGAGACCACCGATAATGGAGTTAACTATAAAAAGAACCTCTAAGAACTTTTTACAACTTCATTCAAAGAATGTGCCCTTGTAAAAGAATTCATATAATTAAGTTGGTCATCCCCAAATAAACCAAGTTTGTTACTTACCTTTCCAAGTCACTTGTAACACATCCAAACTAAGACAATGTAAGTTTTCCTGCAGTGTATGGTTTGACTTGATTTCTTTAATGAAGGGAGAGAATACTCTCTCAGGGGCAGAGCACAAGGACTCAACGCTTCAAGAAAATACTTTTGCGTTTAAAACACCTGTAGTTTCTCAGTCCAAATTCAGTGTTGTATTTCATGCTGGCTTTTTAGTCAGCTAAGCATCAAGTTCTGTTGCATAATTCAGTCAACTCTGCAGCACTGTTTTTCCTATGCACAAATATAAATATTATCAAAAAGACAGGATGCCAGAAACTTCTGAATCCATCTATAGTCACTAAAAGAACGGTCTGATCAGGTTAGCTGCAAGTCAGTCAGAGACTGCACAGCTCAAGAAGTGTTCCATCAGTAACACAAAAGATTTGGTACACCACACACAAAAGCATAGCAAGTGTTAGCTGCAAAATACTGACCCATGTTTCATCTCTTTGCTGACAGACTTTTTCTTTTTAGCACATCAATGGGAAAGGAGAAGTGAGGAATAAACGTGTTCAAAGTTGCTCCTTCGGCACACTTGTGCCACAGAGCAACATTTCTCTGCCAAATCAGATCCCATAGCCAGAGCTGGACTTCACCCTTATAGGAACTTTAAGACAACTATTACTGACAAGCTGTGAGACAGCAAAGTTTACGCTACAGCAGTCTCAGTGTGCAACTCTGCTACCTGGTGCAGAAGTGTGGTTCCAACTTGTTACCAGCACCGGAAATAACAGTTCTTCTCCTCTTCAAAATTAAACAAAAGCAACTGTATCTCTCCAATGTCAAAGAACTTTTTCCAGCAGCCCAATTCTGCCCAAAACTCCACTGTTTACCCAAATTGAATTGATCTGAATTCCTCAATTCTTACAGACTCCCAACAAAAAGCATCATAAGCAATAGAAGCAAAATCTTATCTGATCTTCATTTTCAGCTTCTCTAGAACCCCTCGTTTAGTAGGAACCAGAAGTCACTGTCTGTATGGTGGATTAAGCTTTCACTACCATGATTAAAAAAACTCCACACTGCTTGGCAAGAACAAAAGAGAAGATTCCCTTCAGAAGACAGGAACAAATCTGAATGAGCTTTTACCTTCTGTAAGACAACACGAATGCAAGCACAGAATCCTTCGTGAGGTACAGATCAGTGACAGTGCCAGAAGAGACAAGCCAGAAGGCAGGTGGTCAAGCTGAGACCAAGTAAACAGATGTGAGGAAGTTGAGACAGGGGGGCATTTATTATCAGTAAAAACAAGAGAAAAAAATCAGTTGATTAGATTTCCATTTAGAAGTGTGATTTCAGTATTGTGATGCAAGTGAATCAAGAAATACCCACTCTGCCCTGGCCAAGGCTTAGTGCCCAGCTGCCTTTGAGCTGCACAGCTCCATTTACTTCAAATTGATTCCAAATGCAGAACCTCCTGCTAAAAACACCAAGCTTCTTCCCTGTTCTAATGCATGGGCCAGATGGTGCCTTATTTGCAGTTTGCCATTCACCTGCATCTGGCACACACAGCCCTCAAGCAAAACCAAGTGCAATAGCACAAGACAAATACTGATATGGTACAAAGCCATGTCTACCTGCAGAGCCTGTTAGACAATACATGCCCCAAGCTGCAGCACAGCAGGTTGCCCGAGCCCTGCCAAGTTCCTAATCAACTTCCGTCAAGCTGTCTTAAATTACTGTGAGACACAGGGAGCTCAGTGGCAACATGGGTTGGTCACCCATAGTCTAAAGTAACATAAGATGGCCTCTGCAATCTTCTAGACAACTAGAAGGCTAGAAGGAGGGAGGCAAAAGAAAAACAAAACAAAAACAAACAAGCACACCCCCAAAAAAGTCACCTTTAATTAGCCACTAAAGAAATTCACAGACTGTATTTCCCAGAAGTTACTGATGGAAGAAGAAACAAAACCCAGTTGACTTGTACAGGCAGATTAGAAAAGTACACCCCAGGTAAACCCAAGATTAACCGGTCTATGGGTATTATGTAGATCTACCTTGAAAACAAGTTAAAGAGGGACCAGACTGGGTCTTCATTTTGGTAATACCCAGCTTCAGCTCTAGTCTACACAGAGAAATATCAAAAGTTCAGAAGCCTGTTCACTCATACTAGCATGTCCTAAAGAGAAACACTTCAAAAGTAAAAACAATGCCAAAAAATAATTTATGTTTCCAAAGGCAGGTGGAAGGGTGAGTACTCATCCATTTTCTACTTACCCAGAAGGGGTCTCAGGTTTTTGTGCCTTCAAAATATAATTTAGACAAATTTTGGACAAATCTAGAGCGTTTCAGGAGCTTTCCTTTATTTTTCCTAATCACTGATATTTAGCACTGACTGTCTGTGGAGGCCTTCCTTCCCACACTGTCTCAAGCAGGTTTTGCTATCCTCCCAAAGACTCCTACCCAAATGCTACACAAAAAAGGTCTGGGCCTAATGCATAGCAAGATGCCCACACCACATGATATAATCTGGGAAACAGTTTAATTGTAGTTGTTGAGGAAGAAATCCAATTAAAACAGGTTAAGTTTCCGGCTTCCTCAGCACTGGATCTGCACCTGGATCTTCAGCTATCACAGGAATACTGCAACAAAGGGATAAAAACATGTTTAATTCTCTAAACTGAGCAGTGCTCAACCCGGTGGCACCTTGGAATTACAAGCCACAGTTGCTTTTTCTCAACTAAAGACAAATTTATGCATTTACAATGAACCTTACAGTGATGTAATTAAGAGCAAGCTCCAATACACATACCAAATCCCTGACACAGGCACAATTAAAGACATTTACCTTGTATGAAATCATGAACCAAACTACCTACCAAGTATCTGCACAGAGAAACAGAAGAGATCTGTGTAAAGCTGAATAAAAGGAAGTGACACCACAAGAAACACCTGTTAAACACTAAGGATTAAGCTGCCTTTAAGCTGATCCTATCATTGATAGGATCATGACTTTACACTGCTCAGAGCTGTTCTTTCACGTTAACTACACTGAACATACAGTATTAGCTTCTGCAACTGCATTTCAGGGAGGTTCAAACTTTTCCAGTAATGCAAGAAGTTGTTAAGAGCCAGAGCTTTTATTAAAAAAATTAAACAGCTTAATGGCACATTTTATCGACAAGTGTCTACTCACTCTGCACATACATCCCTTTTCAGGCCTGACAAATGAAACAAGTTTGTGGGAATGAGGCATTGTACATGGAAATTACAGAGTATGGCAAAGGCAAATGAGTACCCCAAGGACCTGCATACAGAGGGTTAAGACACTGAACTTGGGCAAATCTAAGTATTAGAGCTCTTCCAAGTACTTTTTAGTATTGATGCCAGTCTTAGTCTTAATTTTAAGATCTACAAGAACTCATCATCATCAAATCTTCACACAGACAAAAAAGGGTCTGCTACAAATTCCTCTCCTCCTTCCCATATGCACAAGTACCACCAGGCCTTTTTTCTGCTTTACCCCACTAAGGATTTTTTCCTGTTCTTTCCCAGACTACCTACACTTCCCTTGCCCAAACAATTGTAACTACGCACACGTTACACTTCTCTAGGATTAACGAGTTGACATTAATGAGGTTTTTTCCAAGGGTCACAGCACAGCCAGGTTTGTCAAAGCCTGAATTCCTTGTCGATCATCAGTCATTTCAGAGCTGGAAGAAAGGCTCCTTACCTTCAGTCAAGGACATGTTCCAATAGGTGCTGCCTAATCTGTTCAATGTCTTGTTACCTTCAGCTCAGCTGCTGCTCTGAGGTACTGCAAGGATCCACAGACTAATACAGGACACAACAGAACAACAGTTTCTCCACAGCTCTGAGATACTCACCAAAAAATAAGTAGAGCTGTAAGGTTTCTACAGCTTGACCAAAATGATTATTTAAGAACTAGATATTACAATAGCTGATTTGATAAGCCTTTGCTCTTGCAATTTGCTCTGCAACCCAATATGAATACTCAGGAATTGTCTCCTATACAGGTGACCTTTCATCCTACAATAATGTTTAACTATGCCTCATGAGCCAACCTACTGCCCCCAAACAACATGTCAATTCTGGCCTTACCTAGGACTGAAAGAAAATACAGGAAGAAAGGGAGGCAAGGAAGAAACATATGGCAAGAAAGAGAGAAAGACAGTGTTCCTCCCAAGTGCTTTGTGGGTACACCCACGATAGAATACATGGAAGCATCTATCTTGCTACATCACTGAAAGACCTTTTTGCAAACATGAAAATAAACCCATACTGTTAATATGACACTTGAATTGGAAGCAAAGTTCACTTAACTCCTGTTCAAGACTTATTGTCTTTCCGGCCTGTTTTTGCAGTTTTTTTTCTTTAAAAAATATCCATAAGACACTCCAGAACTACTCCACATCATCCTCCTTACTATTTATTATAAGCCATTTAATAAAATGGACTAGTAAAGAAGACAAACAAAAGGATATTTAAATGGAGAGAGCAGCTTCATCACAGTGCAAGAGAGAATAACTCTCTAAACAACACTGGAGTAATAAACACACAGAGAATGGAGCAACTTCAGGGAAAGATAACAAAGAACATGAAGCAGACAGGCTTGTAAAGGAAGACAAGAAGACACCTGTAAGCCCAGAAATGAGCAGAACTGGGACACATACTGAAATTTGAAAATAGCCTGACCTGTGCAACACAAACTTCTTTCACAGAACTGAAAGCTGCTGAAAATAGGTAACTCACCAAATTTGCAATTAAGAAAGAGTTTCAACTATTTACTATTAAATATCCATTTTAACTAGTTAAAAATGGAGGGCATAAAGCATCTAACATTGATTTTTCAAACCAGTGGTCTAGTGTTGGCTTTTCATATATCAAGGACAGCAAACGACAAGAGCATATTACAAACATGGCAATATTTATTACATTAAACAGCTGGTGACAAGACCCTAAAAGTTCTAGGATGCTTTTTTCATTTTTAAGAAAAACATTTCAGATCTTGTATTGCAGTCCGTGGGTACTTTTTAAAGTGACACCATAAACATTCTGCACACATTCAAGTATGACACATTCTGAACCTAACACACCTGTTTGTTTTCATAACTCCGTTAATTCTAAGTTCGGTAGTGACTGAACTTCCTCACAAGGTTCCTGTAAGATTTAACTTACTACTGAAGTTACAGCCCAGACTAAGGGGAGAAAACAAACATGCCAGACTTGAGGGCAGAGCGCAGTCTGCACTATGCAGTTTCTCAGATGAGCCCCACTGTATCTTCCAAAGAATACTGATGGAAGCCACGAATCCCAACTACGCTTCTTGAGAGACACTGTAATGAGTGTGGTCATCCAGGTAAATTAGGAAGTCAGTTCCTCTAACTCAAGCCTAAGTGAAAGTCTTGTGTACTTCATAGAAGGCAGTTTCCAACTATTTCACATACTTTTCCAAAGTTCCTACCTCTGAACACGTCATCCTTTATACAAACACCTCAGAAGGTACAGGGATAGAGTACAATCCTTGGCTTCATTCTTGTGTCTGTGCAGAACATTTTCATGTTAAAATTCAGCACATGAAACCTAAGGAGTTGGTCAAATATATAGATTGCATCTGCATAAGCTGGTGTAGACAAATTAAAATCTGACACTTTGATCTGTCACCAACTGTCACAAGCAAAACTTCTCGAATTCCACTGAAGCAAATTGAAATTACATCAGCTTCCTCTCCCACCACAAACCCTACACCAGTCTATGCAGGTACAAAGAACAAGGCAGCTTAGACAACAGCCATCACAAATTCATATTTTCAAGTTATTTCCACCTTAAAGCTGAGCCACCAGCCATCCCAACACAGAGCAAGAGTGAATGCAAATCCAGTTTGTTGCCATAACCTAAAATACTATTAAACAGTAACACGCTAGCCTGGATACATCCAAAAATCAAGGTAAACTCAGGCACTTAAATCACTATATCCTGCCATAGGTGAAGCTTCTGCTTCCAGCTGCCACAGGTATGGGCTTGCACCAGACACTTCTTGCTTTTGATACTGTCAACAGAAAGCCCAAACCCTTCTGAAGCAGACTTTTCAATAAGGCAGATAATACACAGAAACCAAAGATAGTGACTTCCAAGCCCCAACTCAGCTGTCTCACAGGAGTTATATGAGAATCAGAAGAAACACAGTAATTAGAATCTCCTCATCACAGGGATCTCCAAGCAACATTTGTAAGTCCATGGGCACAAAACTGAGTCCTTGAACTCCCTGCCCCAGTTGCTCACAGCTCAGGCTTGGCAGGTCAGCATCTTCAGAGTGCCTTCCCTTAAGGGACTCAAGCACAGAGACCTCGCAGGAGCAATTAATCTTCATGGTATAGCTGTAATATTTATGACAATACAGCTTGAGCCAGTGGTATAAAAACTGAATACTTACACATACTCTTGCACTTTTTCTCCTCCCATTAGCCTTCAGCTGGCAACTAGGTATTTTACACAAAAGTCAGGCATTTAAAGTTCTATCATTTAAAGAGATACAAAAATACAGTACGGAAGAACTGTCCCTTTGCTTTAAAATACAAATAAAGCCCAATTACTATTCAAAAAGAGATCGCCTTAGCACAGACAGTATTTCCAGGAGTACTTCTCTCCTTTCTAGAGAAACAAGTCTGTTTTTTTCAGGTACTTTTCACAGGACAGCCCACCTTCCTTCCCTATGTAGTGCCATGAAACGTTATTTGTTTGCTCTATTCCAAATAGAATGCATCAGTTACGAATTTAGCAAAAAGTATTTGCAATAAGGGAAGGCTACCACCCATGGAAGGAACAAAAAAGAAAGTTTTATTATTGTTACAGACTTGCCCTTTCCACGTGGCTACCCAGGTGATATGGTTATCTCAACACAGAGCTGTTCCCTCCAAACTTTTTCCAAACTATCAAAACTTACAAGTCCTCTTTCCTCTGCTCTGTCCTCTCCCAAAATAGTAAGAATGCATCAAAAACAGGGAACAGTGGATTATTCTAATGAGACATCAGCAACGCTGTGAAATACAGTAACAGTAATCAATATGGAAATGCTGTACTTGAGTACTGAACCCAAAAGTGTTGCTGCAAGCCAAGCCCCTGCCAGCTGACTGACAGAAGCACTAGTGACTGCATGCATGTTCCAGTTCCTCCCAGAGCAGTGCTGCAGGGGAATGGGACAGGTGAGGTGTGGAAGGGGAACCAAGGCTTAGGTACAAACACCATTACAGAGTAACTGAGAATTCTCAGTGCTTTGGTAAAATAAGTCTTTATCTGGAATACTCTATCCCATCACAGCTGGCCTTGGTCAAGAGACATGAATTCCAACTGAAAAACAGAAGAGCGCTCTTAGAGGAGTTAACAAATAAAGCCTGTATTATTCAGCCTGGTAACAAGGTATTCATAAAGGCTTTTTGTAAGTGCCAAGGGTAAAACATCAACAGAAGAACAAGTTTAAAAGAGAGGAGTGTATTGATATGGTTAGCATGCAAGGAGTTATGAGAGACTTCCAGGTTGGAAATTAGATGATCCTAAATTTTGAGAAATTACATGCTCCAAGAATATCCCAGAAGGAATGAAGAACTAAAAAGGCAAGTATGAAAACAAAACCAAAGTATGCACTTACATCTAATGTTCAGCCATCTAAAAAGCAGCTCAATGATACAACAACAACATTAGCAAATTATAGTTTTGACATTATGAAGTTTCTTCCTAAGCTCCTGGAGAGTCTTCATGGTTCTTACAGACAACTGACAAATAACTTACGTTGTTCTACAAGGCCTAGAGACAGAGATGTTGCTCAAGACTGAGACTCCCAGGTAGAAAAATCTCTTTAAAAGCTCAGTTTCTGGACAAAACTTGTCCCCCCACTTTTATCTTTTTGCTAAGTAACTGCAACACCATTGTTGGTATCATAACACCCATTCTTCCTCAGAGGGCCTAAGTTAGAGACACTGCAAAGAAGTAAATCTGCATTATATGCCATTTGTGAACCTTTTCCTTCTTGTCCCATTGGACCTACCACCGAAACTCTGCTGTACTTGGGGAAAGAACTTGTCCTCACACCTTCTTCTAGGGAGAAGGGGAGGCTGAAGACAGCCCTCCACAAAGCAAGTTACTGCAGCAAGCAGCAAGTTCTAGGATTTAAAAATAAAAAGCCACAAACCATACACCACACTTTTGGATAGGGTTAGTCTGTGCAGAGGTTGTTTATCCAGCTTGATCCGTCAATTGCTGTGTCACTCTGTGCCCATGTGTTCATGTTTGATATCTGCCACAGGGTGGGGGGGGGGTCA
>VXBA01001408.1:1780285-1819322 GCA_013399895.1 Serilophus lunatus | reverse complement strand
CGACTGGCACCGGCGGCGGGGGTCGGACCCTGCCCGGCACCGCGGCGCCGCCGGGGCTGCTCCTTTAAGAGGGGGCCGGGCTCGCCGTGACCCCGCGCGATGTCCGCCCCTTCCTGGTTGCCATGGGGACCGCCCGCCGGCGTCCAAAAATGGCGGCGCAGCCGCGCGGGAAGAAGGCAGGCCGGGAGCCTCAGCCTGAGCCCGGTTCCTGAGGCTGCAGCAGCTTTGGTGGGGGGGCCTGTCCTTGGCGAAGGAGCCCCTCCGTGCCGGGGCAGGACGGGGGTCGCCTGTTAAGTGCAGAAAGGGACCCGGTAGGCCCCGCCAGGAATTGCTGCTGTCTGGGCCCCCCGGGAGACGGGAACGCCTGGCTGCGGCCTGGCAGTGTGGTGCCGGTAAGTACTGGGCAGCAGGTACGGGCTGGCTACCAAAAAGGGGTATTTCCGAGCATAAGCGAAAGTGTTAACAGAAGAGGAGCCTCTGTATGAGCGACATTCCTTCTGCCTGGACCATCGCAAGCCTCAGGTAAGGGGCTCTGGGTGAACTAGAGGAAAGGGGGAAATAAACGTCCTTCAAAACGGTGAATTAGTAGCCTTGTGAAGGAGTATCTTCTGTGGCTTTGTAAGCTTAAAACAGACGTAAGTCTACTTTCAGAAATGCCTCACAAATAAATGAGGTACTAACGTGTAATGCAAATAAATCCTTAAATAATGTCACTTCTCTTAAGATAAATCTAGCTGCACTCTCAGAGTAACTAGACTTAAGGTGTAGAGTAAGTAATAATCTAACTTGTCGTTCCAGGAATATAAAATTAAGTTGCACATCTGGGAGCAGGGAGGCTATTTATATTTCCACGTGGTACCTGAAGATGTTTAGGTGTTTTGCCTGAAAGCTGTGTATGCAACTGATTTTCCAAACAGGGAAAAGTCAATGCTAAATATCCTGGAAGAGTTTTTTAAATTTTTTTTAAATATGCTACAAAATGTGCTATATGAATGTTTTTCAGAATAATAGTATCATTAATGAGGAATATTGGACAGTAAACAAATAAGATAATTTTTGTTTCATTTTGACCTATTGTTAATTGACTCCATATATATGAGAGATGAACACAAATGCTCGTCTCAGGCTGGACAAACTGATTTAGTAGCTGTAAAGTTTCAAAAATTTTTCTGAGAAAGTTGTTAAACTGTCTCACCAAAAAAAAAAACAAACCATATTTTGAAATTAGAAGGAAGTCTTGCGTTTGATTTTGTAAAGTACACCAAAATAATGACCATGTTTTCTTTCAGGGAAGAATTGCTGCACAACAACTGGGAAAAACATGTTTTTGAGTAGCTGACATCTTGTGACAGGTCTGTCCCTGTGACCCCATGGGAATCCTGTCAGTGCCCTGCTCATCATGGAGTGTTGTTGGGTCCTTACCATTCATTTTTGCACTCAGATAACAAAAATAAGATGTTCCTTGTTGTAGTCTTCAGTTTTTTGGTTCTCGTCTCTTGTTTCCTGTCAAACACTTCAGGTAGCTATTCTTGGCTTTGTTTTCAGCTGCCCAAATATATCCTGAAAACAAACCAGAGACACTTAACATAAACTGTGCAAAAAACCACTTTGTAACTGCCAATGTAAATAAGTTAAAATTGTTCTCCAAATGTTTAATGCACAAAGAATTACCAGGAAGTTGGTGGCATTGAAAAACAACCAGTTTGGATTATTTGAAAAATTCAGCTTTGATTTTATGAGGATAAGGTCATTTGAGTATGGTGCAGTGAACATATGTATTTGAATATATCACTGTATTGTCTGATGCTGAAAACTTGCTTTTAACTTCTACATGTAAAACTTCTGGATGTTCCTTAACCTCTCCACAGGCTATAGAATCTCCTGAGAAGAGCTCTGTGTCAAAAATAGTAATTGAAGGTAAGTGCATCACTGTTCCAAGTTGTGTCTCATGTAAAATTATTTATCCATCCTGTGGTAGCATCAAGGAGGCCTCGTTGTTCACATTCTCAGTGTGCTGCTTTACCCTCCCCTAATCAATAGCAGTCATTGCCTCAAAGAACTCACAGTCTCACCCTCCAACTTTGCACATGAACACTGAAACTTGCTGCTTTGAAAAGTCCCATTCTTCAAAGTGAGTGGCTGCAGAGCCATCTGTTGTTTTTCTTTAAAAGCAAAATGGGAGTTTGTGGCTGCACAGTGGATTTGGATGGAGGCTCCTGTATTTCTGTAAGTGTTGCCCTACTTTGAATGGTCTACTTTGGCTTTATGTGAGCTGTAAATTCAGCTTCTTCAGGATGAAGTTATCAATTTACCAGTCATACAGCTCCAGAGTGTGGGCACCAGTGGTCATGGCCAGGATTTCCAGATATCACCTGACTATCAAGTCAAATTGTCATAGAACGAGAAATCCTGTACAAATACAGAACATCTTAATAACGTGTTAGGGCAGGAAATTTGGTTGGACAGAGGAGCCATATCAGAGGGGTAAAAAAAGTCCATGGTAGCAGCCTTAGTGTTCAAATGATTCATGTGAAGGGTCTGTGGCTTTCGTTTAGCTTTTCCCCTCGTTCAAGGGAATTGACGTCTTTCTTCTGTTGTGCAACATGATAAGTTAGGGATGTTCTCCAGAAGGTATTTTTGAGGTCTGCTGCTGCCTGCCTCAGGTCACTGTAGTAGGCCCAAACTATAACAAAAATAAGTTAACAGGAATTACTGTAAATGAACAGAAAAGATATCTCTGAGAATAGAATTAGGCATACACTGTTAAGTTTGCTGAAGCCAAATATAGAGCAATAGTCAAATAAAGAGGACAAGACAGACAAACAGGGAACCTAGAATGTGAGACCATAGGGGCACACTGGTTTCTGCATAAGCTACTTCAAGGAGGAAG
The DNA here is from genome assembly GCA_013399895.1 of Serilophus lunatus. Classification (NCBI taxonomy): domain Eukaryota; kingdom Metazoa; phylum Chordata; class Aves; order Passeriformes; family Eurylaimidae; genus Serilophus; species Serilophus lunatus. Next base: position 1,816,432 of record VXBA01001408.1, on the reverse strand, counting down.
AATGAGGAGAAGGGGAGAGCCCTGTAACTCCTTGCAAATAACTCTTCTATAAAGAGACTATGTGGAGGTACAGGTGCATAAATGAGCATTCGTAGAATACAGTTCAACCAGCTTGATTATCTAAAAGAAGAGATCTTTTGAGCCATCAGTGAAAATTTTTTTCAAGTAGCTATTTTTAGGCAGCAATCATAATTTTACAAATGCAGAGAAACTATTTCACATATTTCCCCTGTGTGGGCATCTGCCAGTTCCAACTGCAGAAGTGTAAGACTGAAAGAGACAACTCCAGGTCATCAAATCCCAGTCCCTACTGTTTCATTCAGTCACATAATAGATCTTCATATCATAAATGGGATTTGATGTATTTCAAAGGCAGTGAGGCTTTTCTTCCCTGCTACTTCACACAGAACTGTTCCAGATCATCACTTCTCTGATGGTAAGGAATACAGTTATTTAGACTAATTTACAGCTCCTTTTGTTTGGATATCTTGTGTATAGGTAATGATGCTGTATATGTGTGTGTATACTAGTGGGGTTGTGCAGGGCTCCATCTCTTAGGCCCAGTGCCCTTCAACATCTTCATAAAGGATTTGGACACAGGACTGGAGGGGATACTAAACAGATGACACAAAACTGGGAAGGGCTGTTGACTCCCTCAAAGGGAGGGAGGCCCTGCAGAGAGACCTCAGCAAATCAGAGGACTTGGGCAATCATCAACCACAGGAAATTCGACAAGGGGAACTGCCAGATTCTGCACCTGGGGTGGGGCAACACTGGATATTTGGACAGACTGGGGAATGAAGTGCTGGGAAGCAGAGCTGGAAAAGGGATCTGGGGATGCTGGTCGATGGCAAGTTGAAAATGAATCAGCAGTGCCCTGGCAGCCAGGAGGGCCAACTATGTCCGGGGAGGGCATCAGGCAAAGCATCACCAGCTCGGCCAGAGAGGGGATTGTCCCGCTGTGCTCTGAGCTGGGGCAGCCTCACCTTGAATATTGGGGCACCACTATATAAAAAAGATATTGAGTCATTAAAGAGTGTCCAAAGGAAGGGCAGTGAAGATGGTGAAGGGCCTGGAGGGGAAGCCTTATGAGGAGCAGCTGAATTCACTTGGTCTGTTCAGCCTGGAGAAGAGGAGACTGAGGGGAGACCTCATTGCAGTTACACCTTCCTCATAAGGGGAAGAGAACAGGCAGACACTGATCTCTTCTCTGTGGTACCTACTGACAGAATCTGAGGGAATGGCTTGAAGTTGTGTCTGGGGAGGTTTAGGTTAGAGATTAGAAAAGGGTTCATCCCCCAGAGAGTGGTTGGGCACTGGATCAGGCTCCCAAGGGAAGTGATCACAGCACCAAGCCTGATGAGTTCTAGAAGTGTTTGGATGATACTCTGAGGCACATGGTGTGACTGTTGGGGATGGTCCTGTGCAGGGCCAGGAGTTGGCCTCCATGATCGTTGTGGATCCCTTCCAACTCAGCATATTCTATGATTCTGTATATATAGGATTGTATATAGTTAATAAATACACCTTCTTGATAAGGTTTGTTTTTTCAGTCTCCACTTGTGAAACAGACTCTGCTTCCTGTCACTCTAGTATGTTTTCACTTAATTTCTTCCCATTAGAACTTTCGTTGTTAATAATAAGCCTAACAATTGTCACATGCAAAAGCATTGTTACTTCTCCATGTCTTCTCGAAAATTCTGTGTGATTTAAATTTTAGGATTGTATTTAACTTTCTCTACCAAAATCATGTTAATGACTCATGATCATCCTTTGATTAGTTATTATTCCAATGTCTTTCTCCTCCATCAGCTTTCAATTTATAACCTTTTGGTTTGTGGCAGAAATTATTTCCACATGAATGACCTTGCCATTTGTACTTTACAATTTTTAGTCTTGTTTGCTTGCTTTCTTTTTCCCCCTCCAGAACTGCTCTGAGTTGTTGTGAAAGAGAAGTTCGTGTACGTGTCAGGATAAACATAGTAAATTGAAAAACATGCTTGGCCATAAAATGTGTACTAGGAATCCTGATAGAATTCATGGGAACAGTGAATAGTTTTTGTTTTGTGTGAATGCACGTAATATTACATAGAATGGGAATCTTTTGTCTCAAGATTGACATGAGGGATGGCAACTTGTTTCACATATGCCTTTCCATTATCTTTCACTGTACATGTTTTTCACTCTTGAAATGCCAAATTAAAATTTGATGTGCCAGTTATAATTTGGCAAGGTTTATCACAAACAACAATAGATGTTATCTGTTTGAACAAAGCAAGTGATAAATCATATGACTTGCAATATTAAATGGAAGATGTCTTAAGATAAATTATAAATTGTCTAACAGATGATAAGTACAGGTTTTGAGAAGTGGAAGAGAGGAATCCAGATGGTGGGGTAATGTGGGTTGGTCAATCATTTTGGTCAAACAAGGAATATAGACACACATCCCCCACCTCAAAAAAAAAAAAAGTCTGGTGCTTAATCTGCTTATAGGGCAGGCTGATAACTAGAATGATGAGGCTGGTAACAAAAGAAACGTAATGGGAAAATGATCCACTCAACATGTAATTAATACCAGCATCTGTCACCGTTTAATGAATGCTGCTCTAATCAGAGGATTTTGTCCTGTTAGCAAAATGTGTAGCTACTTACCCACAGAAGGCAGGCATCCCACAGCTACCACAGCCCTGTCGCTGTGTGCAATATTCCACGTGTGGTCTGCTCACACAAGAGTCAGGATGACTGAACTTGGTCACACGTGCAGCTGCAGAATTATACGTTTGGCCAGAGCTCAGCAACTGGATTCTCTAACAAACATATACAGGACATCTAGATGAGCAAACAGTGTAAGTAACTAGGCAAACAGTTCTGATGAATGTTCTTGTTCTTTACCCCTCATTGCTCCTATTGTTTAGTGTTTGCCTCTACATCTTCAATCAGTTTCGGATTAAATCAATACATTATGAACACAACACATTATTTCAGATACTGAGAACTGTAGTATTTTCTTAAAAGAGCCTATAATTTTCTTAATTTAAAAAATAAGGTTGTTTTCTGGCTTTTTAGTTTTAAGTAAAAATTCTGAACCTACAGCACTTAAAGTTTTAAGAACCTTTTTAAAAAAACCTGTTTCAATGAAAAGTCAATTCCATCTCTGATCTTTTTGATTCCTAAATTTAAAACAAACTAAAAAACCACAACAGCACAACCCAAACAAAAAAATGATGAACCAAACAAAACCATACACACACACACAAGTTATCATTTTCAATAAAATTTCAATTTTAGGAAACATATTAATAACTGTATTGATTGTGGGATGGTTGATTTTCAGTTGTGAGTACCTTCAGGTTTTGTTAAACCTACGAGGATAGCTCCTCCATTTGGGAGAAAGGTACTGTAAAGTTAACTGTTGAATATTTGGCTTGTTTTTAAGTCTTAATGATGACATTTGACATGTAACCTATTTGATTGACAGTAGATGCCATTTGAAGTGCTTGAGCCAGATGGATTGAGAGGAAAAAAAATAATTGACAGATGTTATAATAGTAATTGAGCAGAAATTAATTTCACGTTATACAAACCAATGTTTTTGAAAGATGAGTCTTATTTTAAGTAAAGATCTGTGGGAGATGAACCTTTTTCAAAATTCTGCTATTTTATTTGCATTTGAAACCTGAAGGATGCCATACAAGTTTTTGCCTAGCTAGATGAATTCTGTTCAAGTCTCCTGACTTTGCAATCTAGGAATTTGTATTCTTAACAAACAAAAAGAGCGTAGAACTTTTTCTAGATGAGTTTAAAAAATTATATTTTTAGTATGAGCTGTTTGTATGGAGGACTTTAATTGTATGAAACTAGAAATTTTTTTGTTGTTGTTGTTGTTGTCTTAAATTAGAAACATTTCAAGCATAGTTTGAAGGCAGCCATTTTGTCCCAGCTCGGGAAATGCTCTGTTATGATGGAAAAGTGTATTTCCAAAATAATCAAATACTTTCACTGTAATGGAATCACACAGCATTAAGCCATTACCAGGAAATGTCTGTTAAGCCTAAAATACATAGAGAAATCTCCTTCACTTTTTTGCTGTCTCTAATTCAGACATCAAAGTAAACAGTAGAGCTGCTGGAAAAATGGAGACGGTTTCTCTGGGGAAATAATGCTGTATTGGAAAAACATGAGTATTGTTGTTGGGTATTTCTTTGCAAAGCTGAAATATGTTGGTTTAGCCATGTTGTGACATTGTGTTATAGTTTGGATGCCTCATAGTACCTCTCCTTCCGTGATGCCCCAGCTCTGGATGTATGCAGTTGCTAGATCTTATCCATAAGTTTTTGGGGAAAATGAATGTATAATAGTTTCTCAAGGTAAGCAATCACAACTACCTTCTGTTTAATTAAACAAATTAAACATTTCCTGCTACAGCCAAGTGTTGTTCATATATTCATTATTGTCAGTGCGTCTTCTTCAGAGAAACATTTAGTTCTATTTTTCACTTGCCTTACTTTAGGTAGTACATCCATATTGTTGTCTGTCTTGGGATTCTTCAGGAGTAATTCTACTTTTGTGTTACCAAAGGTATGTTTATGTCCTTACTTATCGTCTTGTTTTCCTTCTTCCTGCTTCAAGTTAAGAAAATAATTATTTCTTCTTTTCTGTTGCCTCTATTAACCAAGAGGAATTTATCATATTTCATCTTCCATATACACAGTAGCATTCATAACTTTCAGGTATTTTTACTTGACTAGGCATACCCTATATTAATGTTTTGTTCATTTATCAAAAGTCAATTCAATGCAGTAAAGTGTACAAGGAAGGGAAGAAGGTGAGAAGGGTGTAAGTCAAAGCTAGAAAGACAATCAGGTTTTTTATCTCACTGTGGGCTAGGCTATGAAAGGTCTTACCTAAAGGTGCACTAGTGTAATTTAAAAACTCTTTTTAAACAAACTTGCTGGTCTAAACTGTTCTGTGGATTGTTATTGTAAAGATTTGCTAGATTTTGATTGGGTATAAACTAAATCAATTTGTGTTAAACTGAAATTGGCCTAAATTTAACCAAAGTAAAAGTGCTTGCAGCTTTTGGATGGACTTCACTAAATTAGATTAAAATTGTGCACTGGGTGCAACCAGTGTAAATTCTGTTTGTTGACTGAAACCTGAATTAGAGAATTTATCCAAAGGAGGATGAGAACTAGAAGAATGAACACTAGTGCACAATAAAATGATGAAAATCATTTGTTGAAAAAGGCAAAACAATATTGTAGAAGCAGAAGCCTCAGAGAATGTCTGAAGCCAGAGTTCTAAATAACATAATAGGATGATAGTGAACAGTAGAGTGAAAGGGATGACAACAGATGGGGATTGCAGGCAAGAGGAGCTGTGTAGCTGGAAAGCCTCAAAAAAGCAAGCAGATACTTGTGACAAAAAATGCAGTGTATCTTTTAATATATGTGCACATCAAATTATGATAAGTGATAATGAAAGGGTAGATTTCAGCATTTCCTAAGTTGGTGCTGCAGCTGAATTATGCAGTTGTTCCATCCTATGCAGCTTACAATGAGACTGAAACCTAAAGATAACAAATGTTAAGTTTCATGTAAAATGAGTAATTAAAATTGGACTGAAAATACACAGTGTTTGAAGAAACTGGGAAAAAATCAACCAACTTTTCAGAGAATATGCTACCTCTAGTACTGAGCTGAGAAGTGACAGAGAAAAAGGGCATACTTGTTAACACAGCTTTTTCTGAAACCTGGAGACACAGGTAGGAATCAAGTATATTGGAATGCCTGCACAATGTGATGGATTCATAAGTGTCTCTGTCTTTTGATTTGAGCTGGAATTAAAGCTGTAAATAGGCAGCAAGGGAACTTTGGAAAACGCGTTGATAGTGGTTTTCTGTTCTTAAAAAGTGAGATGAGCTCTTAGGGGCCAGTGCAATAGATGTTTCTCAAAATTTAGAGTAAGAGGTGCCAATGCTGCTGCCCACATAAGAATACAGGAAAACAGTTTTAAGCAGATAGTAGATAAGACTGGTTGCAGATGTATATAAATCAGGATGATAAAAAGTATCCAAGAAGGGAGCAATGGGACGATTAAACTAAGACATCATCTTTAATAAAAGGGATTGCCAGTTGTAGGTACAGACCCTCCTAAATGTGTGAATTCCCTAAAAATTACTTTGCACTGCTGTACTTCAGGACTTTTTATACATATAGCAGGGACTCTGACTGTTCTGTTCTGTTGTTTGGGTCTTTTAACTCTAATAAAAAGGAAAACAAAACACACACAAAAAACCCTCACAAAATCCAAAAAAAATAAAAAAACCCAAAGGAGCAGAAATTTAAAGCATAGGCTAGACTTGAAATTGTAACAAGAAGACCTTGAAACTGAATTAAGGAGGACAAAACTAAAAGAAAGTGTTTTAAATGAAACCTGTCAGTGTGTTATCCATCTAGAAAGGAATGTTATGTCTTGCACTTAGCTTGCATCCTTTGTTCTGTTAAGTAGTGGAATAATCTCTTTGTGGCAGTCTTATCTAGCTCTGCCTGTTTAATCACATTAATAAATGGCAAGTATCATACTCATAATTGAAGACTCTGATCCTCAAGAGTAATATTTTATTCCCTCTGATAATGTTGCTTTCCCCTCAGCAATCCCCCCCCTTCTGCATTGTCTCTTGCTCTTGTGTTGTTTCTCTGATCTTTGTGCATAAGTCTGAATAAAGGCAGACCTTACCTTCCAAAGCACCTGTGCTGTAAGCAGCTGTGATAAACAGCTTTAGCTACTTTTTTGTTCCTATTTTCTTGACTTTTTATTCCCTCTCCCACCTGCAAGGTCTAGGAAAACCAATGAGGAAAGATACTAAAATAGGAATAAATCAGGTATGTAACAGAAGAAGAAGGAGACCATGGCAAGGCAGCAGATTTTGTTCTCAGACATAACTACCGCATTCCCTAAAGGAAAAGACAATTATTTTTTTCAAGCTTTCTATTCCATCTTCCTCCTGTATTTTACTAATATGTTTTTTCATATGCTTTAAGTGGAAACCTTTGGTAGTCGTGCGCACAGAGCTAATCCCTTAGCTGAAGTGAACTGATGTTTCTGAGTATGAAAAAATTAGCAGCTTCATAGCAATTGAGACATTTCTCTTCTTCATGCACTTGAAATATTTGTTATTAGCAACTTAATTTGCCTTGACACCAGGAAGTTGTTTTTCTTCCATATGCCATTGTCTTTACAGTTACTGTACTCTGCTACAGTCACTGTTGTATTTTTGTTTGCTAACTACGTTGTTTAAACTTCTCGCTATTAATAGTAGTTTTTTTCTTCAAAACCAAAGCAGACATAGGGAAGGGTGGTATGTGGGTTTGCATGATGACTACTGTGGTCCTAAGAAGAATCTACCAACTTTCAAGTCCAACAGTCAATAGTCTGAGAGAATGGGTTTTTTTCTTGTAGAACATTTTATTTAGCACAGCTTAATAGATTTTACACCTCAGGCTCTTTAGCACACCTGAAATGGACATCCCTTAGAAAAATGGACTGTATCTACTGAATGCTAAAGAGACCTATTTTTTCTTCTCATGAGTGCACATCAGAAGGAAACTACTGTCTTGGAGAGATGTAATCCTCTCTGTAGACAAAATAGTAATTTACGTAATTTCTTGTACTATAGCAAATGTGAATATAGACTTTGTTATCAATTGTCAAATGAACTAAGGACAGTGTAAGCCCTGCCTTAAATTTGAAAAGAAATGTAATAAATTGCTAGAAGAAACAAAATAGATCCAATTTCACAGACATAGCAGGCAGCAACTATTTGTTTTCATATTGTACATGCCTGAAATATGGAATAGCACCAGTGCATGGCTTTAGTTTAATTTCAGTTTGGTGGACTCTTGCACTATTGCACTCAGATGTGTTTCATTTTTTATCTTTACTCCTATAAAGTTATCCTTCAAAGACATCTGGGAACCCTAAATAAATGAAGGATTCATTAACTGCAACCCTTTTACCTTCTTTTCCAAGGAAACAAGTCAAAATCTGACAGCAATTTTGAGGTACACACCACTGCCACCCCTGAAACCAGTAGTCCCTTCTGTCAGGCTGCATTTCCTAGTATTCACGTTCTTGTGTATTAACCAAATCAAGACTCACAAAGTAGTTTCCTTTGGCCAGTCATACATTTTCATTACCAAGAATCTAACTGGTTTTGTAGGCAACAGAAAAAAGGAGACTTAACAGATTCTTCAGTTCCGCAAGATCTGCATTCTTGCTTTTAAGTTAATCACAGTATGCCATTGTGGCCTTACATGAAACAACTGCCCTTGTGTGTTACCATTCTGCAGGAGCAGCTTATCCCACAGGGATCAGAGCAGCACAACTTCAGCTGTGTCAGTGACGGCGTGTGAGGAGAGCCTTGCTCCAGCTCTGTGTAAAGTTATTTCATGTTGCACTTTAGGTCTTTTGAAGATACCTGTGCTACCTGATTCATAGTTTAGGCACAATACATGGTTGTCTCTTCTTGGCGAAAAGTGAGTAAAATGTTAAGGTACATAATTTGCATTTTTTTAAAGTAGCTTAGAAGCCTAAACTTCATTCCCTTGCAAAATGAGCATAGCTTTGTCCAAGCCTAAAGATTTGTGTTGTCCAACGTAAATTTTTGTTTATTTCTTATGCAGTCAAAGCTGTAGTGTGGATGTAGCTGCAACTGTGTGGAAAACTTTGCTGTAAAGAAAAAAAGCAGTATAGTATCAATTTCTCCATCAGGTGTGACTATTAGAGTAAAAGTAGAAAAATCTATGACAGGAGAGGTGCTTTTTCATAAGTAAATTGCACCTACAGTAACAGACTGGAAAGATGAAGGAGGCAGGTAAGCTGGTAATTTTCACTGTGCTAGTTTCAGAATTTAAAAATATATATCTAGTGAAGGCATTTGACTTCATGGCTTGGAAGTTGAAGCAGGCAGCAGATTAGCAGATACTGGTCTCAAGCAACCCATTAACTGAAAGATATTTAGGTATACAGATCATGACTTTAGAAATACCTATTTTTATAGTAATCTCCTCTAAGATATTTCAGTAATGATGATATTTATTCTACTTTCTTTTTCTACAGATTTATGTGAGGGTGAAATGGGCAATTTCTATACCAAGGTACCTTATAATGGCTTGTTTTAAAATCAATAGATTTATTTGAAATTGTAGTAAAAATGCAACAATGTTGTGCAAGAGAAAACAAGATAAAATGAGGACAGAAGCATTTGAATACTCTACTTTTAAAATCAGATTTTTGTGTTCTCTTATGATCTACACAACCCAGCCAAAAGCAGAGATTTATTTTTTTTTTTGATCTATGGAAAATTAATAGAATATGGGATAAAATAGTCTGGGAGAAGGGATTTAGTAGAAATAAAGTCACTAAGACTAACTAAGAACATGACTTTTTTCAGTAGAAGACACAATAGTTCCTTCTCTGCCCAAGGAAATGAAAGCTTGGAATGCAGTGACAAATCTAAGGCCAAAAGCAAAGACTGGGGTTTTAGACCATTCACCTGAGAAGAAGAAAATGTTTGACTCTAGATCACCTGAGTCTCAACAATTCTGTAGTCACCTTCCTTCTCCAATGAATGTTTTGCTATATAAAGGAGAACAATTTAGGGGGAATTATCTCTACATAACCTGTAATCTGAGAAATTATATTTTGTGTTTCTCCAGTTGAGTCTGGAGAAGTTTGAAATCCTAAAAATATGTATGAGGACTGGAAAAAGTTTCTTGTATTTGCCTTTGTACATGGCTTCACAATCCATACTGTCTGTCTTCAAGATACCCCAGAGGCTTCTCATTATACCGTGTGAGTGTGTCATGTGAGACTTGTCTTTATTCCCATAACTTCCAAAAGAGATTAAATTAAGGAAAGGACGAGCCCAGCATCCTTAGAAGATGGCTTAACATATGACAAATTTCAAATGCTCTTTCTCACACAATGTAAATACTGTGTGTGTCTTGCATAGTGAAAGTACTATGCTTCTAGTAATTTACAGTCCAGGTAAATTTTGACAATAGATACTTACTCAATAGTTAATTTTTTGCCATTTTTTACTTAAATATTTTAGTTGGTTTATGTGTTTAAAAATTTCCTATGACTTTTTACCTGAAGCCCTGTCTGGGTACTGCTGTTTAAATTTGGGTTTGCTCTTCCTTTCCTCTTCCCTCTTTTCATGAAGAAATGCCAGTGGAATAAGCAATGTGGTAGTGATTTGCTTTAACACTTGCACCTCCAAATAACATCGAGAATGGAATGTGTCCATGGTAACCAGGGTGCACTTACAACACTTTCCATTCCTCATATTTTTAATCTATGCAAACAGTATAGGTATTACAAAATCTATGCAATATTTTTACTTGAATAACAACATGCTAACAAATTATCAAGGTAATTGCAGTTTGTCCTGGGTATTTGTACATAAGGAAGTTTTTAAATGGAATAGTGCTATTGACAGTTTGTTCCACTGTAAATCAAATAATAATGTTTAGAAAAATATTATTTGAAATTACTTGAATATTTTACTTTTCCTGTGCCTCTGCTGGATGGTCTGACAGATAGTTCTTTTGCAGTGTGCTTCCTTGTATAACAATTAAGAGGAGGTAAGATTATGGAAATATGTCTTTCTATAAGGTTTTTTTTACCAATTAGTATTAAAATGCTTTGGAATTTATAATTGTACAACAATACTGCAAGTTAGTAAATTTTTATAGCCATGTTAAAACACATACTGCAATGCACAATGGTATTTAATTTGGAGAGTATTAATGTTTCATTTTAGACTTTGTTAGATTGTATAAAGATAAAAATCATATTGAAGAGTCTATACATACATATGCACACTTTAGTGTTTGGATTAAACATGTTTTTGTACACTCATGTAATACTTACAGTTTCATTACAGATAAATACACTCATATGCACAAAATAATAAACCAAAAATATATAGAATACTTACTGTAAAGTTTGTCTTGCTTACACCAGTACAAAATTTGAGTATCTGCTATCTGTATACACTTTGTTTTGTTGTGCTGTGCATCCCAGACTGAAAAGTATTGATTGATGTATTTTATAACAGATTGCAACACATTGTAATCTATGGTGCAACATAGCTCTGCTTTTTAAAGAATTACTTTTAAAATTGTGTGTAGCTTAATTTTCTGTATAACCTTATAGCTTTAATCTGTAGAACATTGTTCAAAAGTTAAAAAGCAACAGTCATTAGTCGTTTTTGGTAAGTGCTTTTGAGGGCAGGTAGAACTACTTTCAGTTACACTTGGCATTTTCATGCTGAAAAATGGGGAGGGTTGTGGGATTTTTTGAAGAAATGTCACTTCCAACAGTAACATGAAAAGGCCAAGAGAAAGCCTATTAACAGTGTTTCTTTTTCCCTTTAACAATGGGGGATTTTCCCTATAGTAAACTATATTCTTGCATACCATGTTGAAGGGTATGCAAGCTGAGGAAGATGTTACAAAGATATCTTTTCTTCCTCCATTTGCGTATCAGTTTTGTTCTGACCTTATTTTCACCTCATGTTTTCCACAAATAAGAATGGGAATAGCCTTACATACTGATTCTCTCTACACAGCTAGAGAAAAAATAAGCTTTTGCAAGTACAGCACAGGATTCAGTGTCCTATTATCCCTGTGGTGGGCTGCAAACAGACTTGTTCAAAAGCCTTCCCAGGCACTAAAATCGTCTCTGAAGCCGAGTGACAAGGGCTTTATAATCACTTTTGATTGAATTCCCATATTACCCCCAGTATATGAAATTTCAACAACACAGTAATCTATATTGTGCATGTACATTAGGAGTTATTTCTGCTATGATCAAATGTTTCAGTGGTGTAATTTATTTTTTGTACATTAAATTCTAGAAAGCAGATTGGATGAATATGGATTTTTTTGGCCTTGAAACAGGCAACTGTTTCACCGCAAAGGAATAAAGATTGTGTGCATATGCTGTAAAATAGGATGAACTTATGTAACTTGTGAGTAGGATTTTTTTCCTTTATTCACATAAAAAGGGTTATTATACAGAGTATTGCAGATACGTCTGAGAGTTAATCAAAGCTATTTTGTATGTATGCAATCAGTAAAAAGATTTAGCAATTCTGATTACCCCCTATAATGATATATTATCCAAAATAGCCATCAAACTAAATTTTAGCAGGCTATATTTGACATTCAGATGTAGATGTTAAGCCTTTATTCAAACTTACTTACTGTTGCTGTATGTGAAATATCAACAGCAGAAAAGAAAGACTTGAAAAATACAGAAATGATTGGTGTAGGCCTGCAATAGCAGAGCATCTGGAAACTGTGCTTTAATTTGAAAATTGATGATGAAAGTTAATGCAGCTTATTGGAGTTACAAATACTTAATTCTCAACTTTAAATTCCACAATTTATCACTGAAATATCAGAGAGAGCTAAAGTTAAATTTGATGTTGAGAGATGTAAACCACTGTCGCCAGATCAGAGATTTGTAATAGTAAATTTAACTGTGTTCTTCAGTCAGTATTTATGAGTATTGACAATTAACTCAAGGCTTGCTCTGGATTTTCTTTTTCAACATGCCAGTAGAAAAAACAAAGATCTGTGGAGTGTGTTTACCTTACTAATATGCTCAATTGTCAGTTTTATCACTCATTGTGTCAGGAGCCCACCTGTAGATACGACAGTGTAAAATCCTCACTTTTCTCAATGAATTGGAAGGAAATAAATCAGATTAATATTAGTAAGAGTAGAATATATGGGATTTTTAACCTTGCCTACAGCAGCAAGTCAATCTTACTTGTGGCTTGGAGTGAGATCTTTACTGGCAACTTGTGTGAAAGAAGAAATACAATTATGACTTTCCACTCCTGTAGACCCAGCTGTGACAGCAACAAAAAGAAAGTCAATATTAAAAGCTGACAAAAGCTGTTTAAGCACATAGGTAATATTTTAAGAGAACTCTGGGAAAATTACTGATAGCCAGCACCACTTATACTCCATCACTTCACAGCTATCTAGTTTACTATTCATGTTAATTTTTTGTCTCAATGGCATACTTTATAATGCAGATTTCTTTTTTTCTCACTGAAAATGTGAGTTCAACATGTACCGAAGAGCTTTTCCCAGAGTTTTCAGACAGTCTTAAGTGCTGAGCTCTGAACTGTCCTATTAGTTTTGATTTAACAAAATGTTAAAATGTTAAAATTACAGTTTAGCTTCTAACACTGCCACTTCTGCATGCCTGAGAAGCTGAATGGGTATGTTTTAATGCCTGTTAGATTGTGTTTCTATGTTTCTATGACTAAATGAAAAACAAAACTAGAATATTTATAGTTTCACCAGTTTATCTGTCTTTGTGTGTTTATTTCTACAAACAATTTGCATTCAGGGGTTGGGAACATTTTCTTTGTATGTAAAAACATTTCACACTTGTTCTAGGTGCATTGAGATGTTTATTGTCCTTTGAAGCATGTTTTAGAGCTGCTGGTAAACCAACTGTGGTCTGATCTTTTATGGTAACTTTGTTTCAAGACTACAGTAATATTTACACAATGAATCTGAATAATGCATTTATCTCATGGAACTTGATTCTCATTTCTTCTACCTTTTTTCTTCTCCTCTTCCACAACTGTAGGTAATTTTCACTTAGGAATGAATTTCATCCATTAAAACCTGGAGAAATAAAAGAATCCCAGGAGGATTTTTTTTTTTGATGATTCATGTCTTCATAGTGAGATGATAATAATAATTACAAATTTTTGTGGTGGCATATAATGGAATAATCTAGCAATATTGATCTGTAATAACTTCCATGAAAGATATGTTTGCTTTGGCTAATATACTTTTTTTCTTTTAATTTATTAATAGAAATTAATGTCTGAATACTGGAAAAAGCAAAAAGACACCACAGTAAACCTAAATATATGATAAACCTTAGCAACACTGATATTTTCATTGTAAGACAATGACAGAGAATTTAACAATAAAAATAGGCCAGGAAGTAATATTTTCATGGCTAATAAATCATAATGCTCTGTGCCAGAACATTTGTTTTTATGGTCACCTAGATTTCCAACCTGATTTAATGTAAGTAACCACAAATGTAACAGGTAATTGGGACTATACAACTTCAGGAACATACAGCCAGAAAGAGAAAGGCAATGGGGACACCACTAAATAAACCTCCAAGATAGACTGGTCACTGAGAACATCTGAAATTATGATGCATTTCCAGAGAGTTCCATGGAACTATGTGTCCCAAGGAGTAATTGCTCTGCATCTTCTTACAATCTTGGTTCTCAGGACTGGATTAACTTTAGGAGATGGTGATGTCACAAGATATGGTTGATCATGATCATGGCTCACAGATGAAACAGTTTCCTGAAAATGACAAGCCAAAGACACATTGATTCAGTAACTCCAGGGAATAAGGGAGGTGAGCTATAACCTAGTCTGGGAATTGGAAGTTCATTACTACACCTGCAAGGACTGGGTTGAGTTCTGAGGCTTTTGTAGCCCGAAAGACCAGACAACAAAATCTCTTTAATTGGTGAGATTTTATTTTTTTGTAAATAAACTGCTGTTGTATTCTGATTGTGTACAGACATTGAAAAAAAATAGTTACAGATGTGACTTCATGTTTATCTTATTTTTTATTACGAGCTTGAAAGATGTCATTGTCAAATGAAGTCCTGTTTTTCTCATTAACAGCTTTGGTAGACATCATCTTACTGAATCATCATCTTGTTTGAATACATTACCCAGGGAGGCAGTGGAGTCACTGTGTCTGGAACTGTTGAAGAGATGTCTGGATGTGACACATGGGGAATGGTTTGGTGCTGGATTGATGATTGGACTAGATGATCTGGAGGGTCTCCTCCAGCCTTGATGATTATGGGATTCCATGATATTTACACCTAGGGAAGGAGGTCTGCTTTCTCAAGAAGTATATGAATGTTTGGAAAGTGATACGGCATTACTAAAATCTAACACTTCCCATAGAACAATCCAGAAATTTTTAGCCCTGATGAGTTAAGGTGGTGTGCACTTCTGTGTTTAGGCTTCTGTTTGATAGATTTGTGTTTCTGATCAATTTGAAGTGATTTGATAGAAATAATAACACTTCCTTAGGCAGTTGGCTAGGGAAGCTGCAAGTGACTGCTGTTAGCATTCCATGGATGGAAAGACTGCACATTCTGAGCTCAAGTGACTGGATATATGCATAAACCATGGAAAAAGTTTCAATCAGCACTCACAGTCAAAACCAATGACAAAACCAATCTTTAATTCCAGTTGTTACTGCTTGACTAGAAGGGGAATTACTGTATCTTGAACCAATAGAAAATGGACTGGCTGTTGAATTTGGCTCATACTCAGGATGTCTTTAAATATGCAGAGGTTTTGCAGTAAATGTTCATAATTACTCTGTTAGTTGAAGTAAAGAGTTGTGCCGTATTTTAATTGGTGGTAAAACTGATCATCAGTTTTTATAAACGAGCTTCCAAAGTAGTCTTTTTTACATTTTGTTTGCCTTTTATTTTTAATTACCTCATAAAAGTAGATTTGTTATGTGAACAGATATTAGCGAGAAGGATTTTATTGGGGTTTTTGCTCATAGTGTAAGATTTTCCTGCAGCATCTGATATCAGTATGAGGTCACAAGAAAACATCTGTTTTACATTACCTGGGTACAGTGATTCAAATTATTAAATTATTGTAAACATGCAGTTTTCTACTGTTACTCTGCATGTTTTCAAATAAGATCTTCCTGCTTTTTCTTGAAAAGTGTTACCACAGAGGTTTCCTATCCCATAGGAAGTGTTGAAAGCCACAGTTGCCACTATTTTCTAACATGTAGTCACTTCTTCCTTCTAAAATTATCTCAAAAATTGGGGGTTTCCCCTCTGTTTTTTTATAAAAATTGTGATATAAAAGAGTTTTGTTTTCAAAAAAGTGCTAACAGAAGTATCATGAGAATCACTTACTGTGTTTGTGAAAAATTGTATTGTTATACTGACATTATTTCTGTCCATTGCTCCTGCTGTTGCACACAATCAGATGTTTTAGCACCTCCTCACATCCTTTTAAGAGGAGCTTTGCTGCTCCTAGGTATTTACACATTATAATTTTTTTCTCTTAATTCTTCACAAATATACATATATTGGAATAACATATATATACTGGAATAATATTCTAGTTATCCTTACTGATTTTTTTTGCCAAATGAGGGTTCAAATAAAAAACTCATCAGACCTATGGTTTGCTGCAAAATATTTGGTACACCCCTGACACTGAAATATTTTCCTGTTAAGTATTGGTATTTCCTATTGTTATCTCCCAAGATTTTATCTGTTTTCATGTGGCTGGAATTTTTAAGAGATTTTCTTTTTTTTTTTAAGGTGCTTAAAAATTAAAAAAATATTTTAGTAAATTTATAGTAACTACCATACAGCTCTAAATATCCTTGTTGATTTTGAAATGTTTTCTGCTCCTTTCAGGCATTGAAGTAACTTACATTAGTCTCTTTTCATAATCTTGATAAAGCCAGGAGGCTACAGCAAGGTTTTGTATATGGTCTTGCAAAGATGGAAAACTAATTGATGATAGTGTCGAGCAAGAGAAGAGAGGTCTACTTATCTTTCTAGATGAGTGAACAAATATTACAAATTATCAAATAGTCTGCAGCACTGATAGGATGAAATTTTCATAGAAAACTTGAAGTTCAATAGATTTTCACAGTTAGTTCATCATTAGCTGCAAATACATTAATAAAGCAAAATAAACACAGCTAAATGTATCTTAAAACAGCCAAAAGAGATCAAATTACTATTTCTAGAAATAAATAATTTTAAAGAAAAACTCAAATATTCATGTGGTAGCCTGCTTAATCTTCAACATGAAATAGATGCAAAGTGCAAACATCATCATCATTCCCAGTATGTGAAGATTGGGATCATCCTTACATATCAGCTTGAATTAATCAGCCCAACCATTTTTAGTTGACTGTGTGTAGCTCATTTTGTACTTGCATAAAGAATTTGAGGAAAATTACCAACTACATAGAACTGTGATGCTTGGAAAGTAAAAAAGCAAAGGAGAACCAATGGCAAACTGTGCTTGGAGCACAGAAATGAAAGCTTGAGTAATACCGGGCCACCTGTCCAAAGACATGACAGAAGATAAGGCAATAGCATCCTTCTACATAGCTACCTTAGGAATTTTGAGGGCTGAGGGGAAAGGGGAAAAAAGTCTTAATATCTTAACACTGAAATAATGTAATTTTCAAAGCTCTTCAAATATAGTCACATAAGCTTGAGATTTGTAACTAATCTTATACTTTTGAACAAAAGTTGTGCATTAAAATTTGCCTACAGTGGGTATAGTTTCAACTTCCATATTTCTGTTTGTCTCTTTTTATCACTCTAATGTACATGAGAAAATAGACTCTAGTTAGTTAAAACAAAAACTAACAAGAAGTCCCCAAAGCAACCAAAAAAAGCCCACTTTGGATGCATAAGAAAAAAAAATCCTAATATAAAAACAGTAATTCTGCTTTAAATTTTGATTATGTCTGAAAAGGAAAAAAAATCGTTCACAAATCTGGATGACTACATTCATTTTTTTAGATCTTAGGAAAGAACATGCAGCTTCAAAATGTACTACTGATTGTTCATTAGAAGTGTAGCAAATGGAATTCAGGATCCTGTTTTATAATGAACTTGTAATTTTATTATGGCAATTTGATAAAGTAGAGAAGTGATCTGAAGAAACAGCGTTAAACTCAAAAGGCCAAGTCCCAAGTTGGACACAGAAGCAGAAATAATTGACTGTATGACTGCGGGAGGGGGAGTAGCTCACTAGGTAGGAGACCTACAGAAAGAGAACTTGATGTTGTATGACATTAGAAAGGAATGAATCCAAAAATGTCATGTCACTGTCACTGAAGACAGGTAACTGTCTTCAAGTTCATGTTGGTGGTTTAGGGTTCTTATGTACCTACATAAGAAGCAGAACTACAGGGACCCTTGATGTCAGAGCCATCACTACTTTCCCCAGAGCATATGATTGAAGTACTTTTTCATTTGTTTTACTGACCTCCCACTGAGTAATTAGCACAGTCTTTATATAAAAAAGAATCTATATGTATGTGGAAAAGTGGATCCAAAAAAGTATGTGAACATTCTTGTTAAATGTTATTTTCTTTAGAAAACATAAAAAGCCAAGCTTTTCTGTTGGATTGGGGTGAGAGAGGTTGTTTGTTTGTTTTTAAAGATACATCTGAGTAACGTGAGATTATTGGTAAGAGATTTCAGGCTTTTACAAATCTGTTGTCACTTGGGTTTGGTTTAATTTTTTTTTTTCCAGTTCAGATTCCTGCAGTGTTTGGTGCCAAAGTTCTGGAGCATGTCCTCAATCTGTGCCGAGGTAACTACAACTTCCTGAAACAGGTTCCTGTCTCATTGCTCCTGTACATAATTTCCTTTCTTGAGCTTGAAGATATTGCCAGTTTCACATTCAAAACAATAAAAATTAAAATTGTTAGCTTTCCTATGTAGTATGTTGGGTTTAATTCTTCTCATTGGCTTAAATTAATCATTAATCTGTCTGCTTTACTTAAGACAATAGGTAAAGATTATCTCTTTATTGAGAAAATAAATTAATCAAACTGAGTGGGTGCAGTAAAAATTAGACCTTAGAAAGGCTCTTAGAGACGCTGTGCTTACCCTGCAAATCTTTGTTCTATAATAAACATAATGATCCAGGGAATTCTTTTGCAACCCGACCCGTGGCTGTGTGTTATGTACTACTTCCAGGATTAAGTATTGAAAATGTTTGCCTTGTGTTACGATTTATATTATTGTAATGTCTAGAAACTTCTGCCACAGACTGGGATCCCCTTATGCTAGACTCATTAGCAAGCAAAAAGTCACGGCCATTCCTTACATTTTACATCTTTGACAAAAGACAGGAGCACAAGGAAAGATTTTTTATTTTTATTTTTTGTGTAGACTTTGCAGCAAGGAACTGTGAGAAAGAGATGTTTTATGCATGCGTGCTAGGAAGCTCTTTCCAGCTATCAGGAAACTATAGGAAATAGTATGAACACGTTGAATTGAAATTTTAAAGAGTGAATAACAGTAGTGGCCACTATTGGCTGCTTGGAACTAAGGTTAGCCTTCGGCGCTGAATGAGGCAGATTGAATTGGAAGGATAACCTGGAAGTTGCAGGAGAATGAGGGACAATCTGTTGGTGCAAAAGAGAAAAGTCACATTGGAAACACCTTCGAGAGGTCATCTGTTCCAGCTTCCTGGCCAGTGCAGGGTCAGGAAATAGGGGCAGAAAGATAATACATTGAGAACTATGATCTAGGAAGCTTATTTTTGTGGGTTTGGATACCTCAAAGTTGTATTTTCTATCCCTGTCAGAGCCCAAGAAAAGGCTGCTGCTGGGAGAAAATAATTTTAGCTTATGAAAAATAGGAAGAGAGATGTTTTATAGAGAAACATAACTTGATTCTTATCCCTGAGGTGCTGTAGGAGCCTAGAATGAAGCCTGTCAAGTTATAGGTTGAGCAGTTAATGAAAACATAAGTAACCAAGAGACTTTACGAGGAAGTTAAAAACAGGTTTAGTTGTCTTGAGTCTGCTGTGACAATTAGAAACTCCCTGGCAGACTTCAAAGAGACAGATTAACCTTACAGTGGGGAGAGTGGGACATGTCTGGTACAGAGTGCATCTCCATACTGTATCAGGGTGGGATTAATCACAGGGTTTGTATTATTTTGAGGCTATGTGGGTCAAGATTTCAAGAAAAAGTTCTGTGTCAGGCTGCTGGCAGTTCCAGAGGACATGGCTGTGCTGCTGTTCCTGTGTTGTGGCTGCAAAGGCATTAGGGAGAGTGAGCACAAGAAATAGGAGACAGTGCAAAGAAAGCACAGGAGAAAATAGCAAGACAGGAAAATAGAGCATGTCATTAATTTAGAGATGAAGGCCAGATGGGAGGAGATAAGCTTGCTGAGTTCTGGGCATTATTGCAGTTTGAAGATAAAACAGTTGATATTGTGACTGGGAAACAACTGGTTAGAGAATAAGGGAATAAAAACAACTAAAGGAGAGGAAGAGAATGGATAGAAAAGAGGTCGGGGAATTATTTGTTAGTACATTTAGACTTTATCTGTCATTTGCAGAGTGTAAGTGGAGTAGGATGAGGTACTGTGCAGGGCAGTAAACTTTTCATTAGTTTAAAACAAAGGCTTGGATATTCTGGAATCCTAAAAAAAAATAAGTTGCATAATAATAAAGATTTTGGCACAATGAAATAACCTATTAGAACTAGCAATGCCATGTTCTCTCATTTCAGCGGTATTTTTAGGGAATTAAATTTTTTTTTCCCCAATAATATGTGTTTTCATGTCCAGACTAATTTATGTGTAGGCTGGAATGTTGCTCTCCGTGGAATTATAAAATACCATATTCAGATTTTCAAACAGGGAAAATAGCACAAGCCTCTGCATTCAGGACTGCAAAAGGGAGTGAGGGCAGCTCCGTCCGTCCTTCACGTGCGGCGTATCCTCTTCGGCTGAACTAAGCAGGTGCCTGCATGCGTTACCCAAAGCGCGGCATTTCTCTGCCTGTACTTCTGACCGTGAATCCTGCTCTCTGGAGGGTTCAGATGCTTTCCATGTGTATTTCGAAGCATTTTAGGTTGGTCACTAAGTATTGCTCCCGTTCCTGTAGAAGCAGCTCCCTCAGCACTGTGAGTTCTCTCGCCGTGTGTCCCGGCCGGGATCCGCTCCGGGCCCTGCTGCCGCCAGGGGGCGCCGGGCGGCGCTCGGGGCTCGAACCGCGAACGTGGCACCGCGTTGGAACCGCGCCGAGCTGGGACCGCGCGGGGTGAGAGGGGGCAGAAATGCAAAGAAAACTCTCCGAAGGTACGTATATTCACGTCAGCACTTCTACAGCAGTGTTGCCCCAACAGTGCCTGCTTTTCGTTTGCTCAAACGTGCTGGGATGTTGTTGTGCGTGCCTGCCCAGGAACAGTCCTCACGTACTACGCGACAGCTTTGCTGTAGGCAGCGGATTACGCAGTTTAAGGTATCCAGCTCCAGCAGCAGCAACAGAAGTTATACCAGGACTTTTGTTTTTCTATTTCTGTTACGCTTACCAGCCACTTGCATTGGAGTCATCAAGTACAACTATAGGTCCCTGCAATTGCACGTGTAGAAAAGGGGAATGTTGGGGGGAAAAATAAACATTGCTGTACTCTGGTATAATTTACAATGCATAGGTTATATAATCTTCCTCATTTTTGTGATGGTTCTGTCATCTAACAAGTTACATTATTCTCCCCCTTTATAATATTCCACCTGATTCTGGTTTTGGAGTCGTTCTGAAACAGGGAAGCATCTCCTGAGAAACAGGCTTAATCTTTACAGTACTTCTGAAATTTTCCTAAAACTGCATTCCTGTTCTAAGTCCCAAGTCTTCTCTTACTTACCTTAAAAACACATCTGTATTTCTGATGTGATTTCTACATCCTGACAAGTTTTTTGGCATCAAATTAACGCAGCTTGGTTGATTTCAGAGCAGCTGTACAAATTACTTACCAGGAGAATATTTGGCATTACAGCTTTTAGTGTGGCAGAAAGGCCTTTGATATCATACCAGAAGGAGCCTCTCAGATTTTTCACAGAAGAACATGCAATATCTTGCACTGGCAGCACTTGGCTAAACTTTGACTGATGTTTTGTGAGTTTTAACTAAAACTGCGTCTTTCAAGATACGTGGGCAGTTTGCACCGCAAGTCACCTTGATACAAGGCCTCTGTGCTGTCTAAACACATTTTGTGTAGCAGAATAATCAGAAATGAGTAATCTAAATTATGATTCTAAGCCTCTGCTTTCTCGTACAACTCCCTGTGTGACAGTGTGCTATGGGAAACTACTGTGGAGAACTTGTGTGACACAAACACACCTGAAATGAAGGAGCTCACACAGGAAGTGGGTTGGGAACCATTATTCACACAGGCATCTGTGTGCTACTGCTCTGAAGGAGAAGGCAGAAACAAGATGCTCAGAACAACACACTAACTGAATAAGGGTTAATTTTTCACTGAAGCAATTGTTACAAGGTGTGGATTTGATGTTTATTGGGTCACAATCATGGACTTTACTAGGGAAAGGAGATTTTTTTAAGGATTGAAAGAGGAAAAATAAAATATGTCTTACTAGGAGCAACATGTAAATAATGCAAAATAGAAATGTCATTATGTGGATAAAGTACTGTATTAATTAATAAGTGAACAGAGAATGTATTTTTGTGTAATATAAGTTTATTCCCAACATATGGCCCAGTAAGGACCTCTATAGAAAGATATATTGCAGATATCACAAATGAACAGCATATTATTTATTACTGTAATATGCAAATAAATTTGGTTTTGACAAAAGACAAAGTAAAGGTCTATGGATAAAGGGTACATATATTTCAAAAAGAAAAAAAGGAAAATTAAGGGAATCATCACTTTAACATATATATATTTCACTGATAAAGGATAGCTCTGTTAAAATAAGCTATCAGCAGCATTCATAACAAGAAGACATTAAACCTGTAACAAAAAACTGATGTGAAAGTTTATGTGAACATTTTCTCCGACAAAAATGCTGATTTGAAGAAGTTGCTGTGTGTTCACACCGTGTGTTGCAGTTCTGTGCCACCTCAATTGTTTCATGTGGAGTTTAAAGGCCATACATAACTACTATATGACCGAATGGATCTAAGTCATAAAGTATTTCAGGGCTTTCTTAAGGTTTTCTTTTTTAACTTGGCTTATTTCAGTGATCTATTTTAAAGTATGTCCCTGGCAACAGTTGTGGAAGTGCAACACTAAGAAGCTAGTGAATTGCAATGTCGAACAATACACAGAGTGGTTCAGAACTTTTTGTTAACCAACCTTGCAGCTATAAAGAAGATCAGTATATTGATAGTGTTGCATACTGAATTGTGTCCCAATAGTTCTTAAATATAATTGAATAGTATCAATTGTTTTTTTAAGGAATTCCAACAGCACATATCAGTGTTAAACTAAGAACCTGATTTGTCATGCAAAAGCTTCATAAAGCTAAGAGGATAAAAACATACAGTGACTTTTATTTGATAGGAAAATTAACATCAGACTCGCCTCTCAAAACTGAAAAAATTATGTCCTGTACCACCACACAACACGTTCTGCATTGGCTACCAGGTGCTTAATATTAAGAATATTTATTTGAATATTTTAAATGCCCTTTTCCTCTTTCATGCTCTACAGCCTCTAATTTTCTAACGAATAAACTTCTCAAACATGAACAGTCTTAGTCAGTTCATGGTGTACATTATGAGCAGCAATACAACTGCCCATAATTTAAGAGTTTTTATTATTAAATTAATTGTAATAAAATATAGTGTGCTATAGTAGAATTCTTTCCCATGGAAGGAGTCAATGGCAATGTTAGGAAGTTCTACAGTTACTCTAATTAGGTGAAGGGGCCAGAGACCTCAAACTGTTTCTGAAAACATTTTCAGCCACAATAATATTTTTCCATATGTTTCAAATTTATTAATTTTTGATTTTTCTTATTTCAGGTGCATTAAGTGTTACAGCATTTATATTGCAGCCTATATATGGAGGATGGCTTTATTATGTAGTTGATACTTAAAAAAAATAAAATTAAAAATCCTAGAAGTAGAACCACATAATCACAGAATATTCTGAGTTGCAAGGGGCCCATGAGGATCATTGAGTCCAACTGAATCATTCCAAAAAATATAAGAACTTTTCTTCATTTTGCACCACAGAAATAGTAATTTTAATACATTGAATTAATGGAATTATTATACTAGCATTTCAACAGTACTTGTCTAGCCAGACAAGAAATACAATCATTTTCTTATACTCAATAAGTAACCTTTTATCAGACTGAATACATAGTAGGAAGGCCTTTTATAAATCATTCATGTCCTGACCAAATTCTCTCGTAGGACTTGTGTAAATCGGGAGTAACTGCACTGCAGTCAGTGGATTTTCACCAATGGTTAGTGGTGAAAAGTTAAAAGAGAAGCAAGAGTAAAGGCTCCTGGCACTGTTCCAATATTAGAAGACTAGCAGTGTGCTTTTAATCACTGTATTTGGCAGTGCTAAAGCAAAGGATCTTAACTCATTTTAAAGCATATTTCTAATAATGTATTACCATTACAGAGCACATTTTCTTTTCACTTAAGTACAGCTCGATGTAGTTGGTTCCATAAGAAAAACATCTTCATACTGTCATACAAAAGAAACATGAAAACAAAAAAGTTCTGTAGAAAAACTTCTGGAATGGGATCTAAACTTGTGCTTCTTCTGTAGATTTTTCTCTTGGTTGTTTCTTTTGAATACAAGGTTGTATAAGTAAAAATATTATTCCCACCATGTATAGCAAGCCAGCTATGTAAAAAGAAAAATCATATTTTTGTGTGATGTCATAGATCCAACCTGGAAAACAAGGACAAAACATGTTTGTTATAAAGTTTGACAACAAGGTACATCGCATGGGAAAATACTTCACATTTCCGTCGTGACATTTCAGTCAAATCAATCGCTATTTTGCGGAAAGAAACATTTTTTCAAACAAGTTGTCACAGGTCTGACTTTAAAATAGATATTTTGTAACCCCTAACCAATCACTTCTTCCACCCTACTACTGCCTTTGTGAAACGCCTGGCACTGGCTAGTTCGAATGCTGTGCCTTGTGCAAGCAAACACATTCCCAATAGCTTCTTCAAAGACTCACATACGAATAAAAGACTTTTCAAGAGATGTAATCTCAGTACTGCCATGACTCTCATTCCAACCTCAACTCCTTTGTAAAACACATTAAAGTTACTTCAGAAAAATGTTTGAGAGCCCAAATGAGCAAAATTCCCTCATGTCATTCCCTCATCTCATCGCACTGCGATGTAACCACAAGATCAGAAGCTCTTTTCTCATCAGCTACTTGCATCCTATTTGCTTCATAGCCAATGACCAAATACAGAAACATGTTCAGCACAGAATGAGGGATGCTGAGAGAACATATGGCCAAGTAAAACACTGTCGTTTTTCAAAGGGCACTGAGCAAGTTTTCTTCTAACTCATGTCTGCTCACTCAGTGGTGGGGAGGGAAGGCACGAGTGTTGCTGCTTCTCTGGGCTGCTCGTGCTGCTAATGGCTCCCATTCAGCCTAGAGACATCCCTGGCTGACCACTGCCATCACTCTCTTCTGACCAGTGTCTGTGTAAAAGAGACCTGTAGCCTCGTACAGTACTGACAGTCAGTACCTGTCTCTCTTCTGTACATCCCTGTCTCTTTCTATGAGAAAACTCATAATGAATGTCTGTTTAAACCTAAGTAGCTCTAGGGATAACATGTACACTTCTGCCTTCTGCTGCGGGTGGCAGTAAAGAGGTTATGAGCAGTGCAGTCCCCAAAGTAGGGATTTCTGGCTAAAGGAAGGCAAAGAAAAGTTAGTGAAATCAACACATCCATGGACAGCTTAGAGTGGTGACACTCAAACACATGCCACATTCCTCAGCGGTGTGTAATACTGTGGTACAAACAGCCCGTCCTGGGAACTAATCATCATTTTCATGTGGATAGAGGAATGAGTAGTAGTGCATATACTACAGAAAACACAGAAAAACAGGTTACCCCTTTTCCATGTTAAAAAAAAACCCAAACCAAACCAAAACCAAACCAACTGTATGATACTATTTTAAGGAAGCATACCATTGAAAGGATAGACTGTAAGAGATTTGGGGTTATTTCCAAGAACTGTAATTTGCCATGCGTGAGTAGTGAGCTGGTACCCAGTGGATGTGATCCATAAATTTGTACAATGTAAAGCTGGATGTTACTGTCCATTCTGGAGCAGCTGTGATTTTGTTAACTACATATGCTCATAACACAAGAAAGTTTAATAATAGAACAAATCACGATTATTATACAAACATCTGTTGTTTAGCAGTTTGAACTTTTTACCTGCAAAGGGTGGTCCAAACAATGCAGATATTCCATTGGCACAAATGATGATGCCATAGGCATTTGCAAGGTGTTTAGTTCCAACTAAGTCTTCAGTCACAACAGGCATTAGAGAAAAATATCCACTAGAAAATCCTATTAGAGCACAAACCACAGCCAGGCCAACATATGTTTGCATTAGTGGCAAAGTAAGAATGCAGGTGACCAGGGTAAAGTTAGCCATGAGGAAGACATTCCATGTGCTGATGCACGGGAGATCAGAGATAATTCCAAGTATCACTTTACCAAAAATATGAACAATGGCTATAATGGATGTCAATGGAAATACATTGTTCTGACTAGATAAGTTGTACTGCTTAACTATTTCTGGAAGATGAATAAAGGGAATGACAAAGCTGCTATAGGCAAACAAAGCCCAGATGATAAAGGCCACAAATACTCTATTGGTAAACAGTGATGCAGCTCCAAAGTAGCTGGAGTACCATAATGCAAAGCCCTTCCTGACAGTAACTGTCAGCTGGCTCACTGTCTTAAGAATGCGCAGTCCATACATACTCCTTCCACCTTTAGAGTTACCTCCAATTTCTGTGTGCTGAACACTCTCAAGCACTTTTTCATTTGTTGTCTCTTCTTTTTTCTCTGGTTCATCACCGAGGACTCCATTAGATTTTATAGTCTCTGTAGAATGAGACAGAGCTTCTGCCTGATTATCTTCAGTATTACTTCTCACAACAGATTTCTCACTAAGGTATCTGGGAGAGAGTGGTCTCATAAGTGCCCCGCAGACACAAAGGTTCAGAGAGATGGCACCTTGGATGAACATGGCATTCCTCCACCCAAATTCAGTGCAGAGGTACTTCAGTAAGGCAGTCATTAGGAAAGCTCCAAACCCTGTTCCTGTGGTACTGAGCCCTTGTGCAAGTGCTCTTCTCTTCTGAAAATACTGCCCTACCATGACCACTGCAGGCAGATAAACCATGCCACTTCCAATGCCTATGAAAATAAAGAAAAAACACCACTAAATAAATCTGAAGCTTTTGCCAATAACATAAAAAGCAGTGAAAACCAGATCAGTTTTATCTCGAACCTTGGTGTAAGCATAGTGATAAAACCAACGAATACTCAGTTCTGATCTTAGCTTTCATTTCTGTCTTGCAGTGTTTTCCAAAATTTGCAATACTCATTCCGGTGACAATACAACACTGCTATTTAACTGCTGGAAAAAAAATTAAACATATGGAAGATAAACACAACACGGCTGGAAAATCATAAACATCCCACAACCAATTAGTGACAGTTAATACGGGGACAAACACAGACACACCCTATTCTGTGTTTGTAATACCTGCATCTGATTGTATCAGTGACCCGAATTGCTTAGTGAGCACATCTTGTTGCTTTTGCCTAAGTACAGCAGCAGTGAAGATTCACGCTAAGTTTTTGTCCTTGCTCTGTAACTGTGGAACCACAGTGCCCATGATACGTTTCAGCAGTCAGCACAGGGGGTTAGCACGGTGGTGGGACCTTGGGTCACTTCCAGGTTGGTTCTGTTTGGGCACTCCAGGGAAGTCCAGGGAGAGCCACACAGTAGCTGCGCAGGCGTAAATCTTAGAAGGCAGCTCTCTAACTTTGTAGAAAACCTCTCACTTGTAGTTAAAAAACAAGGTCTTCATGGTATATACCTCGAGCAGAAAGCATTAAGAGCTGTGCAAACACATCATTAAAGGTAACACTTGCCCATTTTTTTTCTCACAGTGTATTCGTCACAGATGAATTTGGACTGGAACAGGTGTATGCAGAAGATGCTTCCCAATTCACTGTGATCATAGTTCAGAAGAATGTTTTGGGGCTGAAAAGCTTTCCCAAATAGGTGATAACATACTGCATACAGCTACAGCATGAGCTAGCTACATCTAGGCTGGAGAGAGAGCTGTGATTCCAGCAATGCCTGAAAAAAAGTCCTGAACATTATAGCAGTGCTGATGGCCAGAGCTGACCCATTTTGTCTGTTAGAAGTATTTATTATTTTGCTAGGCAAATACACAATCAGGGTTTTATTTGGTACAAGTGTCCCTTCCAAACCCAGCCACAGACTACAAGGAGGCCTATCTGCCCCCCCAGGAAACCTGCTGCTGACTGTGGTGAGGAATCAGCCCAGTGCTCACTGCATTTCCCCAGGAATATGGCATTTTAAAATGGTTTTATCTTATCTTTTCATTCCGTGTAGCAAAACAGTGATTACATGCAAAGGTACGCCGCCTCACAGGTACACACAGGGCCATAGGTCTCTCCGTGCCTTTTCCTCACAGATTTGTCAAGGCCAGCTCCCCAGCCCACAAGGACTGTCCATGCCAGCGGCTCTGGGGCCAGGACAGGTGAGGGGAGAGACTCCTCTGCCCCCCATCCTGCTGCTGAGGGGAGAGTCAATGGAGCTGGGCTAGAGCTGTTAGCCAGGAGGTGAGGGGACCAGGCTGTGAGGAGCTGGGGAAGGGGAACCACCCTGATGTGAGAGGCCTTTCAGGAATGGGTTGAGGCAGCAGGGTGGCTGTGGATGGGGAGACACAGTTGGGATCATAGGGATGTACTGTGTGAAGGCAGGAGCCATGAGTAAACACACAAGCACAGCATGGAGGCCCAGAAGTGATCACAGCAAGAGACAGCCACTGTAAGGAAACAGCAGTCTTACATCCAGCAGCCATGAGAACACGGCACAGACTTTCCTGGGGTGGCCAGGAGTGAGGTGCCAGTGAGCAAGGGGACGGGAGTGAGTGGGCAGAGACTGAGGCAAGGCATGAGTGAGGAGACCAGGAGTGAGGAGACAGTGAACAGAGGTCTCATGGAGCTGGAAGGAACATCTCAGGCATCTCTACACTGTTCTGTCCAGAGTCACTCCCACAACAGCACCTCAATTCTCCATCTCACACAAAATTTTCCCTCTGTTTTTTTTCTGAAAATATGTTTTTCATCTCTCCTTAAATTCTCCAAATAATCTCTTCCATTTGTCTGTTATTTTGTGTGTGCTCTTTCTGAAAAGCAGCAGGGGCTGAGAGAAACAGTATGTGGATTCCTGCCTGCTCAATTATATTCAATATATATTGAAACAGAAGTTCTGAAAAAGGCAGAATCCAATCTGTAATCATTGTACTTTGTTCAGGAATTTAAAACATCACTGAAGTTTATGGTATGGTGATATAGAGTCACCACAGCGATCCCGGCTAGTTTCAGTATTTCTCCGTTCAGAAGGCTAAATAAAAATTTATGTATAGAATTTCTGTAGATTTCTATGACATTCTGTGAAAGGACAATTTAAGAGAATGCAGGGTACTAAAGCTATTATTAGTATGGCAAACGATTTCTTTTTTTTATAATGTTTCCATCTGTCACATATATAACATAGACAGTGTGCTTCATTTGCAAACATAACTGGCCATGTTTTCTGTGGAGTGAGTAATTTTTGTCACAAGACACATATTGCTAAAAACTGAGCATTTAGACACAAGGATCTGTTGGTTTTGAAGAAAGATGCCTAAACACATGATGCCTTTTCATATTTTGATTGAGCTCTTACACATGTCAAAAGGTTTTCTAGATACGTAATTCAAATTAAATCATGAAAAATTACTTCTGTCATTTTGATTCTACAAAAATGTAGCAATATTATTTGCTGTAAGTGGCTGTTGATATGATCTGCCTATTCTTTTCTAGAAACTAGGTATGAAATCCAGCCCCATGCATTATCCTAACTGAGGCTGTGATAGAGTTCATTTTCTTCCTAGCAGCTCATATGATGCTGTGTTTTGGATTTGTGGCCCAAACACTGCTGCTAGCACTGGCATGTTTTAGCTGTTGCTGGACAGTGCTTACACAGCACTGAGGCCTTTTCTGTTTCTCACACCACCCCAACGGTGAGTTGGCAGGGGGAGCACAGGAGGCTGGGAGGGAATGCAGTGGGACAGGGAACCCCAACTTACTGAAGGGACATCCCACAGCATATCATGTCGTACTCAGTGATAAAACTGGGAGGAAAAGTAGGGAAGGGAGCACATTGAGAGCTGTGGTGTTTGTCTTCCCAGGGAATAGGTTGGACTCGATGATCTCAAAGGTCTTTTCCAACCTTGTCAATACTGTGATACGGTAATAGTTGCACAGGACCAAGCCCTGCTTTACTGGAAATGGCCAAACACCTGCCTTCCCAAGGGAAGTAGGGAATGGATTCCTTATTTTTGCTTTACTTATGCACACAGCTTTTGCTTTACCTAATAAGCTGTCTTTATCCATTTTTACTTTTCTGATTCTCTCTTCATCCCAAAGTGGGAGAGTGAGAGAGGTGCAGTGTGAAGCGTAGCTGCCTACCAGCTGTAAGCCACTTCACCCTTTAAAAAGGGGGTTGAGCAATACACAGTCATCACAATCCAGTATTTTATTAATGTGGAGCAACTCCTGGGGAAGCCATTTGCTGTTTCCTCCCATGACAAAGAGAGGACTTACTCAGATGTAATTCAACAGTGTTTTAACATCTTTCAATTTCACTTCTTAGAGTCTGGGTTACATTAATTCTTCTAATTTAAAATGTCCTCTAATATATTCACTTGAATGAAAATTATAAAATCCCAATCCAATGAGTAAATAATTAAGTTTTCTAAAAAGATAACAGGTTGTAAAGCTTGTGAAAGAAGAGCTGGAATAAGTTTACAATGTAACTTCCCCCTTCACTCACCCAGATAACCTTCAATGGAATCAAAAATCATTGAAAGAAGTTTCAAACGTTAGCGCAGCTCTTACCAGCTGTCACTCCAAATGTAAGGAAGAGGTAGTGCACATTTGAGGCATAGGCACTCAGTATCCAACCTAGGGCATTCAATATCCCTCCAATTATAGCTGTCATGCGGCACCCACACATGCTGATGAATAAACCAATAAAAGGACCTGTTAAAAAACATGAAAAAAAAAGATAAGTTATTTATTTAGTTCCTTATGCTCTAATGATTTTACACATTAAATTCCTTAATATTTTAAATAAAATGTAAAACATCCAGCAACTCACGCAATTCAGTTTATTTTCCATATTATTGCTTAAAATCATGTAAAGAAAAATATGACCAACTGATCAAATACTTGGCAAACACCTGCAAGACCTAAGATCAAAGTGCCTCGTGAAGAGCAGAGAGTTTAAACAGAGGAATAAGCTGAAACTGCTGTTCCTAATGCTGATGCTGTGTGAGTACAGGCCTTTTTCACAAGTAACTATAAAGTAAACATTTTATTCTGAATTCAGTGAAATATTTTAGGCAGATCTAAACACAAATTTTGCAATCTTCATTTAGGGAGTCATAGGTGTGTATTTACATGTATACACAACCATATCCTATAGACATTATTTTAACAGTAAGTTTTAATTCAGCTGCCAAACTGAAATATAAACTATCTGAATTCAACATTGTCTCCTCCTAGATAGAGTACAGGGAGGACCACAAGCTTCACAAATCATCCATTTTCTTATTCTAGTGAGACTTTGAAGTTACAGGCTTCCTTGCCTGCTCATGCTGTCTCCTAGACTGTTTGTCTTCCCCATCATCTTCCCCATTGTTCCCTTTCTCCATTTAAAATTTGTCCTAGTGACTTTAAAAAGGCAACTCAGGACAACTTGGGCAGCTCTGCGATTAAAATGGGAAATTTTGAGAAAATACTTTAGGGATGAATGGAAAAATAGTCTAAAAAGCTATGTAGTTTTGAAATAAATGATGCTGGAACATACCTACAATAAGTGTAATGCCCATGCTGAGGGAGCTAACCCACGCTGTTAAGCCACGACTTTGATTAAACTCTTCAAGCCATTCCATATTGAGTATTCCAAGGGCCATTTGGGAACCCATGATAAGTATGTGCACAAGGAAAGAGGAAAATACAATCATCCAAGCCCATCCTCCATCAATGTTTGGATTAGGCTTAATTGGCTTACTTCCAACTTTTGAATCATCTCCAAAATCATATTTAATATCCTCTCGACTAGCATACATTTTTTCCACAGTATTCTGAAACAAATGCAGTAAAAACCTAAAAGATACACACAAGAAGATCAAATTATGTAGTTTGGTTATAGTGAATACATAAATCACTATCATATTTTACCACTGTGATTTAGTGCAGTTGTAAAGTGAATGTTGTGATTCCGTTGTTCAAACGTAAAATGCTTAGAAAATTGTCCAATTAATTTATTTCTTTGTGTACCTTATTATCATATGCAGGGGTATTTACAGGCTGATAGTAGGCTACATTAATTCCATTACTATAGATTCTACTTACTTTTAGGTGGCTGAGAGCACTCACTCTTCATGGGTTGACTGTGGTCTCAAAAAAAGATGGGTGTCCCTCTTTATATTTCTTCACTGCATCACCTTCTGCTGTCCCTGTAAGATTATGTGCCTTTATGTTCAATAGTTCATATAGTTCATGTTCATATAGTTTGGAATAAAGAAATTAAATCCTGAAGAGGCAGGTGGATGCAGTTACCCCATCTTTTCAGTGGAAACCAGTTTTCAGATGCACTTCTTCCTTAGCAGCAGAACAGAATGAAGACAGTAAAAGATACAGAATTAAGGTCCCTGATTTTCAAAATACTTTGCTTACATAAATCACAACAACGGGATTGTTACTACCTCTATGGCAAGCTTTTTATTGGAGTCAATGTGACAAACAGTTTGCTATTATGCTTTCACTTTCCATAGTATTAATCTTCATAATCCTACTAAAATCAAAGAATTCTTCCACATTAATGTCAGTGCCTATCAGAATGAATCTGAGTGGCAGACTTACATGCATATGTGTACAGAGGATAAGGCCATAGCTTAACTTGATTACTTCAATTTATTCCATTGTTACTCTAAAGAAGATTGCAACACAATGCGAAAACAATTTCAAAATCATTTTTATTTGATTAACAGGTAAGGTGCAGAACCCAGCCTTCCCTCCATCTGATTTCTGCTGCAACAGAGTGAAATATTACCCAACTGTGAAGCACCACATAGGTTTCCATGGAGACCAGAAATATAATGATACAAATTACCAGAGTTGGTAATTTTTTTGTCTTCTTTTCTTCTCCACAGAAATAAAAAGAAACATCAGCTTCACGACAGTAGAGAAGAAAGTTATCAAAATCTGTTTTAAAAATCTCCTTGTGTATTCAGTGAGCCCTCAGAAGATGTGCCTCTGGGCTAGCTCCTCACTGCTGCAAATGGGTAGGGAGTGGACTAACCCAGATTCGGTGTCAACTGAAAACTTGTCCTTAGTGAGTACATTTTGCCTCTCAAGTTACTACATTTCCAAACTATTCTATTTTTTCTTATTGTTAGATGAACATATGAATTCCACACTTTAACACACAGATAGAGTCAGAGATGCTTGGTCAGAGCTGCCATTGCTTTCACAGACACCAGCGAACACCTGTTGGTATGTGCAACCTCTCCAGCCCGGCTGCTGGGTAACCAAACCTTTGTAGTCAAGTGCCATCTAACCCTTCCTTGCATTACAGGCAATAATGTGTAACTAAGGGCAATTTGAACATGTAGTTCCTGCAAGAACACATTGATTTGCCTCATACAGTGCATTGGAGCTAAAACATATTGTACACTTGGCATCCAATTTTTCCATAGATGGATATTCGTTAGCGACTGAGTTCTCACTAGCCCTAACCTGGCCATGAAAGGTATTGGTGACACAGTGAGGAAGAACAAGAACTTTGCACATTTGACACTTGCTGCACAGGCAGATAAGCTGGGATCAATTAATGAATTCACATCTGGTTGCCAGTGGAAATGTATACTGAAATGCCTTACAGACTTTTTCTTCACAGACCAAGAAACAGAGAGAATGGGGATGGTGCTTAGAGGTCTTTTTGGAGGTTGTGCAGGGTGTCTGAGGCAGGAACAGTAGCAGGTGAACAAGTCAGAGCCATGTGATGGTGCAGACTGTTTTTTTGACCATAAGAAGACAGCATGAGATAGCCTTAGCTATAATTATACCTCATCCTTCCTCTACAGAGTAGGTCTTAAAGATGACATATCAATTCTTTCCTAATAATGTACTTGGACCCAGATCTCCTGTTGCTGTAGTTTATAGGACTATTTGTGGAGTATTCAGCCCACTCACAAGAGAGAGAAAAATCAACTGCATGAAGGTGATAAACACAGTGAATAATCATGCTAATGGGAAATAATGAGAAATACCAGAATGAAGGAAAATCACAAGGTGTTAAACATGCTCTGGATAAGATTAATGAAAATGTATGATGGATATTACAGTACTTCTTAGATAATAGAAGACAAAATTATGTAACTGAAGACTCAGAGTCAGGATTAAATGTAAGGCCTCACGTTTCTCTTTTATGCTTTTGACTGGTTTTGTGTGCACCTGAATTCTGATATTGGATATAAACATTTTCTTTGGACAGGAAATAGATACATCTTTTACATACTTTAAATTATTTGAAGCAAAAATAATTGACATAGAGCTGCAGTCTTACTGACAGAATGGGCTTAGACTGAATAGATGCAAGTTAATGTCATGCTTGCATCAACCTCCACAAATCTTCAGAAAATGCATATATTTTCCCTTTGAACTGGATTCTTGCTTTTTTCCACACTAATAACTTTTTATTAACGTCACAATCTGAGAGTAAACACACTCAAAGGCAGGGAAGACATCTCCAATAACTGCACAAACTCTCAGACTCTGGATAAAGCACGGACTGGATGACTGGATCCCCTCCCCACTACTGACTCCTTCCCCCATGGCCTTTTGGGCCCAAGAGAAATGCACTTACCTGCCCTCAGCCTTCTTCCCACACCACAGCACTGCCAAGAACACAGCCTCACGAAAGGCAGAGGTGTGCAAGGGACTCTTTGCAATTACGAACTCCTAAAGAGCCAGCCAGTTTCCCCAACAAGCAAGGCAGAAGACCCACTTACAGTAACAGTGGTTGAATACAGACTCTCACAGAGATTGCATTTAAAGGCAAGAGAATCTGGATTCCTGTTTGGTCAGCTGGAGAAAAACTAGATGTTTGAGGTGTTTTTTTCTCAGAACAGCTTTTTAGATTGTATGCATATAACGTATGCAGAGCTCTTTAAAAAATGTCCCAAATGTTAGTGTCTGTAAAGATGCTGAGCTATTTTGAAAATCTGACTTGTGAGCTATTTTAGGGACAAATGCAGGTGCTATAATAAGGTGAAAGCAGCAAAACACATAACTTCCCGGTACTATCAGGGGAGCTATGGATCTTTAGCTTGTAGCTGAACTAGATCACTGAAAAACATCTCATCTTGATATAAAAAGTCCATATCATGAATAATTGATATATACCTGGGCAACCTTTTCCAGTACTTCACTGCCACAGCGTTAAAAATTACAGGATAAAATCATATTTGAAAAGCACTTCCAATGGATAACTTATAAATGCATTATAAATAGTAATGAGTTTTGCTTTGCAATATTGCCAATAGACATGCCACATGTAATTATTTGTCTGCTGAAGGCATACAGAAAAACACTGTTAAAAACATTGTTTACTTTGGTTGTTTTGTTTTGGCAGTCTGGTTTCACCTTGCCAACATGCCAAGCACTTCAGCTGTCAACGGCCAGGTCACAAGTTTGCATAAAGTCGGCGGCAGTTCCATTTCCAGACTAGAGATGCTGCCCTGATGCTCCTCCCTAAGAGATGTTTCCCAAGCCCTGCTCAGACCTCCCCGGGTGACCCCTCGGTGCCGTTCTGCCCCAGTGCGACCCACGCGTGGTGCCACGTCCCCGGGGACTGCGGGAATTGGCTCACATAGTAAAATATTTTTCTCCTCTTGCAGAAAAGGGGAATGGGCATCTTTCATCAGGCGTACACCTCTATTTTGTACAGCGTTACAGGAGCAGCCCGAAGGCAGGGGATGTACTTTTTCCCCCGAGAAAAAAGAACCGGGTGCACCATAAACTACGCCTTCCCCACCACTCCCGTAGATTCCTCTACGGGAAAACACTGCTGGGGCGGGCACGCCCAACACGGCCCGACCCGGGGCT
>VXBA01001408.1:1769687-1780241 GCA_013399895.1 Serilophus lunatus | reverse complement strand
TCCCTGCAGCCCCCCGGCAGCTCCGCGCCCCGGCCGCCCTCCCGCACCGCCCCGCACCGGGACGGGACAGCCCAGCCCAGCCCAGCCCAGCCCAGCCCAGCCCAGCCCAGCCCAGCCCAGCGCCTCTGCCGCAAACGGCAGGACCGCTTCGCGTTCCCTGCCGGTGCCGGTGCCGGTGCCGGTGCCGGTGCCGGTGCCGGTGCCGTGCGGCGGCTCCCAGCTCCTCCCGGGATACTCACCGCGCCGGGCTCCTCCAGCGCCGCCGTCCCTGTCCGCCACGGCGCCGAGCGGCCGCTGTCAGCCCAGCCCGCGGCGCTGCTCCGCGCCCCGAGAGCTGCTGCGGGCTCCGGTGTCCACCTGCGCCCGACTCCGCTCAGCCGCCCGCCCCAGCTCAGCCTCGCCCCTGCTCGCCGCCCCGGGGCTTATTTTCCATTGGAGTGCGGCACCGGTGTGGGGCCTCCTGCCCCGCAGGCAGCTCTCCTTCTGCACCGCCTCGTCTCCATTCCCTGCAATTTCAAATCTCCACGCTCTTTCATTCCTGCGATACCGGCTAATTCTGGTTTGGCGGAGCAGATTTGCAGTCCTCTCACATGCACACTCTTGTGGCCGAATGAAGTTTGTTGCTGCACAGGTTATCGCCGGAAATTTGCATCCAATAAAAGCAGCCCGTATCAAGAATTTAACGGCCGTTGAATTATGTTTAGTTCTTGGTTGAATTTACTCAGGCAAACCACCCTAAGAATGAAGCTTGAAAGTTTCGTTGTATGGTACCTCATTTGTGCAATAAATAAATTTGAAAAATACTCCTCCCTTAGAAGAACTGCAGAAACATGTTACTTTTTCAGACCAGGATCCACACCTTGGTTGTATCCTTTCTCAGTAATCTGACTAATGAGGTATACATTCTGCAATTCATTGCTTTGACTGTTTGCAGTGAATATATCTCTGCTAAAACAATTGTATGCCACCGCACAAAACTTTAATCGTCAGAAAGGCTGGATGGCCTAGCAGTGCATTGAGCAGTATAAATGAGGGCTGTTCAAGAATATATATGAAGTACTTTGAGAGAAAACAAAATTAGGAGAGGCCAACAGGAATGTTTTAGTGGTGTTGTTAATGCTATCTATGTGAAAGACATGGATGTACAGAATCTGTTAGACTTTGAGGGGGGTTAAAATATGTGTTTGGGGCTTTTTAGTTATATATATTCTACATTTTTATTTGACTCTTTGGTCTATCTGCTGTTTACACATGAAAATCTCATCTCTTTTTTAATTTAAAAAATGTGCTGTTCCATTAGGTATTTAGTCTATCAAATATATCAGTATGAAACACTTCTGCCTGGGTTAGGATCAAGTGTATGGCTGACTATGGGCTGTTGCTATGGTTTCAGTCTCTACGTAAAACTTACACGACTTTGCATTGTAGTCTTCAAAAATAATCCTTTTCCAGAATAAACAACTAGATTCGTGTCAGAGACTTGTGATTGAGTTATTTAATTCTCTTTCATAAAATCCCCAGATTTCCCATTTCAAAAGACTATGATACTGTATTGCAAATGTGTGTCATTCTGAATTACATGTATTCCCTGGTTACTTTGTGTTTTTCAGTGATACCTTGCCCAACAGTGCGTGGGCATTCATATCCCAGAACTAACTTTGGCATTAGATTTTTGGCTGGAGTCTTCTTAAAAGGTATAATGCTGGGGACTTGACACTTGAAAATTGCTGCTTATTGAGTAGTGTAATTACTCAAGTTTGGGACACATACATCTGGATTTATGAATCAACTAACATGTTAATATCCTTTATTAATCTGGCACAGAAACAGATTTGATTGGCTATTAACCCATGTTGCCTCTAGTACTTGAGATGCCGCCTGTGTGCCTAAATCCTTGTGCCAACAGAGATTTGTTCTGATGGAGAATTCACTTAGCTGTGTCATACTGCTTCAGCAGTTCTGGTTTGTATGTCATGGTGGTTCAGGGCTATAAGCTTGGATTTATGTTGTCTCTTGGGAAGATGAGTATGTGAGGATCTACTTGAATTTTAACCATTAAATTGTGCAGGTCTAGCAGCAAGGGTAAAAATTATCTTCAGT
Organism: Serilophus lunatus; assembly: GCA_013399895.1. Lineage (NCBI taxonomy): Eukaryota > Metazoa > Chordata > Aves > Passeriformes > Eurylaimidae > Serilophus > Serilophus lunatus. The sequence goes on along the minus strand of VXBA01001408.1, from coordinate 1,778,141 downwards.
AAGGGAAAAAGTCCATTTTGTAAGAATGGAAAGGATAATTCTATGGTATCAGAAAAATCACAGTTTTTAGCAAAGATGAATAAGATCCAGTAAAATAAGATGTAAACAAAGTCTGACAGACTCTGGTGCCTTAGAAATCATAACTGTATAAAATGCTTGGGTTGCAAGCAGAGTAACCCCAACTGAAAAGAGAGGATGTTTTACTAGTCCTTTAAATATAAGATAGATGTCATGATATAACTTAAAGGGAGAGAGCAATGAAAAGAGAGAGAGAGGAAGGCAGCAGTAGGAGGAATTGATACTTCAATTTTGTTTACCATCTGGGGGTCACTGTGATGGCATAGGCATAGAAGTAGTGGTTGGAAGGGATCTCTGGGGTCCACACTGTCCAGCCTTCCATTGGAAGCAGGACTATGACCTGTGGTATTTCAGGTCAACCATGGCTGTGCCTAAGCTGCCCTTGAAAGTCTTCAAGGATAGAGACTGGACAGCCTTTCTGGGCAGCATATTCCTATGTGGCACCATCACACACATCCAATCACAGCTCTAGGTACTCAGCTTGTGATCTTTGCTCCTAGTTTTGCCATTCACTATTCATGAGAAAAGTCCAGCTCAGTGATCTCTGCCACTCCCCTTTGGGTGGTTTTAGGTTATTATCAAGTCTGTCTTTATTGTCTTCTTTGCCAGGCAAACCAAACCAAACTTCTACATCTCTTCACAATTCGTATCTTGTAGGCCATTTACCATCTCATCAGCCCTCTTCATGCTCTTCTCTTGTTTCTTGACATTCTTCTTGAAGTGGGGAACCCAGAACAGAACACATTATCCCTGTGGACTCACTAGCAATAAATAAAGAGGGATAATAATTTCTATTCATATTCTGTTCATGCTCCATTCCTAACATAGCTTAGTTTATGGTTCACTTTATTCACAATTAAAACACCCTTTTGGCTCATGTTCAGCTTCATGTCCACTGTGACAGCCACATGCTTCTCACTGCTGCTGCTGTGACAGCCTGTACTGGTGCCTGGCACTATCCAACTCCATGTGTACACTCTGCACTCCTCGTTAAACTTCGTAAGGTTTCTGTTGATCCAGTTATAAGTTTCTCAAAGGCCTCTCGACCAAACCTCCATGGGTTTGAAAACCACCCCTTTTAAGTTAGTATGTCTGAAAATCTGCTGCAAGTGCATCCCTTGTCATTAGCCAAGTTACAATGGAGGTAATGAACAATACCAGCACCAGTATTGACCCGAGTGTTCTGCTTTACTGACCACCAACTGAACATCAACCCATTGATTCCTACTTTTCAAGCCCAGCAATCCATTCAGATTTAACCCATCTAGCAATTTATTCATCCAGATCATATTCTTCAGCCTTTTCCTCACCTTGGATTTTAACCACTTGCTTAACCCCCATTGCTCCAAAGGGCAGCTATGCAGACCATTCATCCCTCTGCAAATGTGTATTGATGAAAATATAAAGTGCTATTTAGCTTCCCAGCACTTTTCCTCTACTTCTGCTGCAGTGCTGATTACTCTCCTCCCTCATTAAATTGCCACCCTGCTTCCCATGAAATGGTAGTGCTGCAGTGATTGATGAGGAAGTACAGGTTTGAAATTGCAGCTTGGTTGCTGCAGCATCAAGATACAGAACAGAAAAACCATCCTCCTCCCGGTTTTGTTCAACCATTGGACTTTTAACCAGTGCAAAGTATCACCAAGTAACTTGATAAATCCTTTGTTACATAATTGTTGTTAAAACGAAGGATAATTTGTGATATTTCTAGATTTTACCTCCTCTTTCTTCCAGTAGCCTCTTTGGGTTACTGAAGAATTCTGTGTATTTTCAAGGGCATGTTACATGGGTCCTGGGGTAAAAAAGGAAAAAAATGAAATCAAGTCAACCTTAATATTGTAATTTTCCATAAAGACTTCACAAAGCTTTCTTATGACACCTTAAAACCTTGTGTGTTCTCTTCATTTTGGTAACTCCAGACTACCAGAGGGAAATAATTCATATTTTATTCTTTTTCCCACTGCCTGTCTAAGGAGAATCCTTGGTATCTTTGGAGGATTCACCACAAACAACATTCTCGAACAATACTCAGAGCAAGTATGAACATTTTCAGCAATTCCCCCGCCTACTCCCATGATAGCTGCAGAATCTTACTCAAATGGAAAAGAATGAACTAATTTGCTATCTTCAAGTTCTCCCAAGACCGAGGCTAGACCATGGGAATGGAATTCAAAAATAGAAGAAAAAGCAACATTTTTATCATTGCTGGCATGGAGAATTCCACTTGGAGAATAACTACTTTTCTCTTTCTTTTCTCTCCAAGAGCTGATGCATTATAGCAGTCACAGATATGAAAAGGTCCTGTCCAATTGTCTTAGATCCTTCAGGGAAACACTGCAGAATCATAGAACTGTTTGTGTTGGAAAGGACCTGAAAAGATCATGTTTCAAACCTGCCGTGGTTAGGAACACCACTAAAGCCCCATCCAGCCTGGTCTTGAACACTTCCAGAAATGAGGTAGCCACAGCTTCTCTGTGCCAGTGTGTCACCACCCTCACAGTGAAAAATTTCTTCTTAATAGTTAATCTAAAGCTACCCTCTTTCAGTTTAAAATCATTAAATTGTGTAAAAAATCCTCTGTGTATCATGTGAGAGATGTGAAAATTTCCTGGACTGCATTGAAAAGACAAAAAGATGTCTCTCAGCAGATGAGGATGCTGCAGAGGTTAAGAGTACTCAGTGCCTCAGAGTGGAGGGGCTATTTCATCAGTGTCTTGTCAAGATTCGCATTAGAGGTTCCACCAGCAAAATTGAGTATTGCCTCAAATGAAAGTTTGGGGCCAGCTTCTTCTTGACACAAGAAGTGCAGCAAGAATGAAGGGGGAAAGTGAGTGGGAACAGGACCATAAGCTGACAGGAAGCTCTAGGCTTCCAGGGAAAGAAGCCTCGAGGGCAGGCAGGGTACATTTATTGGGTAGGGGTATGTACAGTGGCTTCTGCTTCTGAACGGAACTGCTGCCACTTACACACTTACAAGGTCTTCAGTGGCAGTGGCTGCAGCAGCAAACCTGGCTTTCCATGTTGTAGATGAAGACATCCATCAGAAAATGTGTATTCTACAACTCCTTATAGTTATTTCCCTGATTCAGAAAGTCACAGCACAGGAGGAATGATACTTGCTCACAAAACAAAGGAAGAGATGATAAAACAGTCCCTTTTTGCAGCATTACTTAATTTCAGCTTTGTACATTAGCAATCCAAGTTGCATAATGAGAAGGTAAAATAAACTATTATTAAAAAATTCTATTAGTCCTAAGTAGTGTTGAGTTTTGTAACACTAACATGTTTTGCACATGGTGATATCTTGCTTTTCTGGTTTAAAACGTGTGAGCATATGGGTGTGGTTGCAGTTGGCTGAACATCTGAAGTACCATGCGAGGAGTGAGAACTGAGGGCCTCTGATATGACTCACAGTCGCACTGCAGTCACTTCCTCCAGGTCAAACTTGTGCATGTGAGAGATCTCAGAGCATTCAGCGAGAACTGTATGACTTGATCGTGGGTTGCAAACCTACCAAATTACATGTAAATTCCAGCAAGGTCAAATTAGCACTGAACTAATTAATACAAATTAAAGTATTCATTTCAGTGGTGCTAGCGCTTAGTCCTTCACTCTGTGGCATTCAAATCGCAGTATTGGTCTGTATGCAGTAGCTTTCTAAATTTTCACTCTTGAAATACTTTACTTTAGTGGGTCTTAAGTAAATGTTTTCCACGTCTTGTCCAAATGAATAAATTTGTTTTTACTGCAGATTAAGCATATAGTTTTAAATATATTCCTAGCTTTGTTCTGTACTTTATTTCATGTTTATCTTGATAGGCATTTAGGTCAAAAGAATCTCCTGATTTCTAAACATTTTGAAAATATGATCTAAAACAGTGTTTGTGCTTGTAAACTTTTAGTTCATTTGAGATGTATTTGAATGGTTTAATTTTCCTTTCTGTCTACCTTTTTATTCTCTGTAGCACCACTGCCAAAGTATTGCATTCTTTATAACCGGTTTATGAAATATCAATCCTTTTGTGAAATCCTAACATCACCATTTTAATAACTTGATTTGTATAAAATCCCAAAACAATATGTCTTCAGAAATGATTTTTTAAACACCAGAACTACAATGATGTTATGATTAATGAGAACAGAGCAAGTAAAGAATGGTAAGAGTCAGGATACAGCGTCCTCCACTGGATCAAGAGCTGTAAATATTTCAGCTAAGTTAGAGTAGGTAACTTCCTCAGTTCACAGCTAAACTGCATTGTAGTGGTTCAAATCCAATAAGGCACTTATGCATCAGTACTTGAACCAGGTATTCTCAGGTTGTGTGAAGCTGTCAGGGTGTTAGTGCTCTCCTGCTGTTGCACTCCCCAAAGCTGTTTTGGAGGGCTGGAGTGTGACTGATCTGCATTAGGCCAACAAACCCCAGAGATTCTGCAACAGAGATCCCTGTGAATGCTCAGCCAGAACTATTTGTACAAAAGCTGCCATTATGTGTCCAAGACAGAGTCATTCCTTCCTCCTCAGTAACTGTTCTGATGTCAGTTGCTTGTGTTTTTTCCCAATTCTGACTACATAGCACTCATATTGTCAATAGCTACAGTTCTCCCTAAACAGAGATATGGAAGAGGAATGTATTATTAAACTGCCTCAAGTTTCCTACAAAATTTTGACAAATATAAACAGGAGTGCAAAATAGAGATATATTTTATGGGGTTTTTTATTTGTGAGCATTTTGTGTACTTCAAAATTAAATTCAAACATTCTACGAAGGCCTGGATTACATTTTTCCCTATTACGGTTTTGTTCTTGAGCTGTTAACAGAGGGCTGTTAGAGCACAATCTAAATAGTTGGTGCTACGTTCATAGTTTGTCCATATTTAAGTATATAAAGAAATATTTGCAACTTTTCAAGGTCAATTAAAATTTCAGTGATAGATTATTGCTACACCAATCTACATATGAATCTGTTCCAGCAGTTCTTCTCACTCTTTCTGCAGTGACTTCTAAGTGAAAGTAACCTTTCAGGCTGTGATTATGTGCTGTCCATTGTTGTCCTACAGGTACTGGGCATCCTGTGCCCATTTTCCAAAGGAGATTACATGCACCAGAGACTCGGTCCTGTTCAGTACTCTGAAGCTGGACCAACTGCCCCATGTTTCTGTGAGCTGGAGCACTTCTCACATGCTCTGTGAGGCACACACACCACCAGAGCTTCTTTTCTTGCTGTACAACAAACTGCAAACCAAGAGGATCATGAGCCATGGGACTAAAGGTGCCAGATCATTTGTGTGCATATCATGAACTGCATCATCAGGGTATTCAGATGAAATGGAAGCATCAACACATTCTGAGCAGTTATTGTCAAATTGCCTTCTCTGAGTGCCTGAGATAAAGGGTGACCTGTTGGGTGGAAGAAATCTTGCTCTGATTTCTAAGGAAGCAGTGAAACCAATGCAGTACCTGTAGGAATGTTTCACATTCAATACAGAATGGAAAGTACAATATAGATCATTTTATTTCATTATCAAATTAGTAGCTGTTTTTCCTTATCATGATTTCTGTTGCTTTTGCTATTTATTTTAGATTTTTTAATAAATATGTTAACATCCACATCTAGAGAACTCACCATGGTGTAATAATGATTGTAGAAAGTAACCTATGAGCAGTGAAATTTTAGATTTCAGGGATTTAATACTTTAGAAATTACTTCATAGTTTGTAATATAATGGACTAAATTGCTCGTTTGTGGGGTTTTTTCCTCGAAATTTGACATAATTGGTTTAAGTGGTGCAGAATGAAATTTTCAGAATCTGCCTAGCAACAAGAGCTGCTCTCTCTCCCTCTAGTGGAGGATAATAAGAGTTTTCTTTCCGTTTTCTACATGTAAACCATCAAATAATACTGTCAGAGAACAAGATTTATTCTGAACAAGAATATATAATTTCTGTTCAATGTATAACATATACGTTATATGATTAACATTGTAATATATGTTTGCATATTAATATTTCTCTCCAAGTGCACGGTCTTTAAAGTGATTCTATGGATTATAAAATATTTATCTGTGTAAATATTTACAGATACCCAGGCACTTTCTAAAATAACTATAAAGGCCCAGAAGTTATGATAAAAAGATAATTCCTACTCTCAAAAATAAAATACAACATGCTTAATGTTGAATACAGGAGCAGCTTGCTTAGTATTTGCCAGATTGATCCTCAGTTTTAAAAGCAAGTACCTAAAGTATCAACTTTTTATTTTAACCCAAATGCTTTCAGTGCTTGTGGTGTTCATGTTGAAAGGACAGTGTCACAATACATGGATGCAATGTGTATCCTCTTTTTATAATTAGATGCTACAATCTACTGCATTTTTTCAGCCTTCTAATAAACAAAGTTTTAAAGAGCAGCATAAACATCTTCCAAGCATTTAGTATTGATTGTAAATACGCACTGCTTATATAAGTAAAGATTTACAGGGCTAAGTCCATAATTAGGGTAGTAGAAAATACTTCTTATGTACTACTGATTAAACAAGATATGCCTGTAATTACTCCACTTCTAGTTTCCAAAATATGCAAAGCCCATTATTTCTTGGCTAGATTCCTGTTGCTGTTTTCAGGGGAAAGTTTGATTTCTAATTCTGCTGCTGAGCTTCTTTTTAGCATATTTCTCTATTTTGTGTTTTTATTATCTCGCTTTCTCTATTAGTACTTCCCTTTCCTTGTGCCATAAAAAACTTCACACAGGTAGGTGGGGAATCTTTCAGTCCAAGGGCATCTGAAAGATACTGGACAGGTAGGTAACTTCAGATTCTTCATCTTTTAGGGAGAGACTCCCAACTGCAAGTCACTGCCTTGCACTGAGTGTGTCACTGTGAGCATTTCAGTTCGATTTCATTTGAGTTTGTGTATTTGTTGTTCTTACCAAGTCACTAAAGGAGAACAAAGCTACTCGACAAGAAGTGTTGGGCAGCAGTTCTGGGTTACCACTGTCTCACTCCAGTACCAGCAGAAAGTGGATTTCTTAGCAAGGAGAGAGAGCTTTTATTTTCTTGCACGGGGGAGTGACTTTAAGGACGCGGTGCGATGAGTCAGCCGAGCTGTAATTGCTTTAAGTAGCACAGAAACTTAGGGAAGGGGGAGAAACAGTACGCTGAGAGATGATACAGGAGAGATGGTGGAAATGCGGCCTCCCGTCCACACTTAAAATTCTCCTCCAGCATGGAGAAGTAATGGAGGGACAGAGAGATGGACGAGACAGTGCTTTTGTGCCCGCTGCAGCAACTCTGCACTTCTGTCCCGACAGAGACAGGAGGGTATAAATGCATCCCGGGCTCTGGAATCTGACAAGTTATTCACAGCTCGGTTAGTTTGTGTTGGTTTAGGGGAGGGTGACAGAGAACAAAAAGCAGAAGAACGGTGTGTGAAAGGGACACTCACAGTCCACTCAGTGTATTATCAAATGGAGAGAGGGAAGTAATAGATTGCTGGAGAGGAAAACGTCGTAATGTCATCCCACACAGCAGCCTGCAGTTGTGGGTTGTTTTCCCAAATGCTTATTCCTTTCCTTTCAGTGTAATAAGAATGTAATAAACATTGTTATTTGAGGGAGAGCAAGGGCGTGGGTCCCCGCGGCGTTCATTCGAGCCAGCTCTTAACTTCGCCCTGGTTCCAAAATGGGCTCGGGAGCTCCGGTGCTGCTAGAGGCCCTGACAGATGTTGGAAGTGCCGGTGCTACTGCTGTGGCTGCAGCTGGACTGGCAAAAACACTAGTTTGCCTTTTGGAGATGTTCTCTAATTTAAGTCAGCTGATCATCTGTGGAGCTGCATAAATAGAGAACGAAAATATGATTTTAATACAACTTATTATGTGTTAAGGAAATTATTGTTAACCTTTATAAGCATCCTTTTAGAAGTGCTTTTTGTTCGTGATCCGAAATGTGTTTTCACCTAATTAAGGCTCTTCTGACAATGATGTGACTATTTCAGCCTCAGAGGATTTCCAGGTGCACTGTCTCTAAGGTTAAGTATTGCAGACCCACTTCTCGAGCTTTTCTTCAAAAAGGCACGTGCTTTATTCAGCTCATTTCATTACTGACCTGACAGCTCTGCCAGTTTTTATCTTTTAATGCATTTCTTAACAGAAATGTAATGCGACTGTAATGAGGAGCTGTAATTAGCAGTAATGAAGCTTCCTGGAAAGAGCAGTCACCGCAACATTTTATCGTCCCTAAAAATAATAATGTTTCAGTGCCTCCGGCTGCCTCCGATCCCGGAGCAGTGACGGAGCAGTGACAGGGTTCCCTCTCCCCCCGATCCCGGAGCAGTGACGGGGCTCCCTCTCCCCCCGATCCCGGAGCAGTGACGGGGCTCCCTCT
>VXBA01001408.1:1734242-1769365 GCA_013399895.1 Serilophus lunatus | reverse complement strand
CAGCGGCCGGGCCGCCTCAGGGGCTGCCGCGGGCGGTGCCACGTCCCGGCTTTTACCGGGCCCTGCGGGAGCCGGATCGGGAGCACCGTCCTCCGCACTTCGTGCCGGACACGGGGGCAGCTCCACGGGGCACCCTCGGTGCTGATGAGACACGACACACGGGCCTCGGGCGGTGCGCGGCGGGACTGACGCCCGGGAGAGCAGCGCAGTGGCTGCGGGTCACGCCGGGGTCAGACACCTTGCAAGTCCTGACAATGCGGAATTATTTGTCTAGGATACATTGGCTTTTTAATACTTATTTTAACCAAAATCCATCTGAAAATGTTGCTACTTCGGATGTATCAAAATAGATTAAAAATATACTTTAAATCCCATATTAATTTCTCCTACAGTGTTACCAATTTATTGGAGTTTCGATAGGCGATTTAAGTAAGGCCACTATAGAAAATGGTGGTTATTGCTGAACACATAATTAGTCTATATCCTTGGAATTCTATGAAACTTTGCTGGACTAAATAACAGCTGTTAATGCTTGTGGAGTATCTTTCATATGCACTATTCATAGTGCTTTGTAAATCATAAAACCATTACATTGTTTCTCAAACAATGCCGTGTACGTCACTGAGGAGCCAAGAAACACACTGGGAGCAGACTGCTGAGAAGATGGGAAATAATGAATTCATCCTCTGACCCCATTTTGATGACTCTTCGACCCAAAAAGCAGGTAGTGCTTGATGGGTGGGTAAGGCTGATAACTCGGCTCTCTATGGAGGTTACAAATCACACACAGGAGACCTTGGAACCTCTGGTGTTCACAAAAGGCTCAGATAACTATCCATGGTTTCGATATTTATCGAAATACACCTGACATCTGTTAGAATGGAGGGATCCTTGTTGCCAGCTGCACTATTGTGAGAGTACAGAACACAGCACAGCAAGTGTACGCAAAGTCTGACCTTTGTGCCAAAGTTAAATTACCCTGATCTTTCTCCCTGCAGTTCTTCCAGAGAGGTGGCGAAGCTTCTGGGTTTCACCACTGACCTTATCTTCAACTTTTGAGAAAAAATGTTGTAGACTAAGCAGGAAGATTACTAAATGATGAGGTCTTCATTTTCTGTAGTTACAACAGCTTTACAGAACCAAATCTAATCTTACTCTGTCAAAAGCCGAGTACAAACCCTTGTTACCTTTTGCAGGGTTGGCATCAAGGCCCTTGGCCTGATTCTGCCAGAGAGCTCTAGGCAGTTTTAGATAACTGTTCTCACAATATCATTTGTCAGAACAAGGTTTTGGTTTACATAAGATCAGAAGGAAGAACAGTTATCAAACCACTGCCAAGTCATCATTTCAGTGTGAGAGCACAGGGAAAGAGATCTGTTACTACATTGTTCAAATTTTATAAAAAAAAAATTATTTTAACTAATTTCACCCTCAGTGTTATTCAACATTTATTAAAGTTCATTTGCAAACAAGGAAAGACCCTTCTACCTGTTGATAAATAATGGGCTTTGAAATACTTTAGTTATAGTAAATAATTAAATAAATTGGAAAGAAGCCTGGATTATGTAAATGTGTACACTGACTGTGAAAATTATCAGTATTATACAGAGAGTCTCAGGAAAGACACGTTTCATTTTTGCCCATTACCCAGGACCAAGTCCAAACCAAGTTAACAGATATGACACTGACCCTGCAGTCGCACATCTGGGGCCAAATCCCTACAGAGCATTTTTATGTTTTTTTGTTCTCTTATGTTTAGAGAGCTGGATTAAAGTTACTGCCTATTTTACACCACTTATTTTGGGAGGTGTGGTGATTTACTAATTTTTTAATATTTTAGAAGTCTTATGTCCATCTGTTTTGTTCCTTTTGAATTTCTAGCCTCTTTAAAATGCTTCAAATTTGATTTCTAAAAATTGAGATGCTTATGACTTCTGATAGCGTTGCAGTGTGATGTCTTGTTAAATCTTGATTTATGTGTTTCTTAGTACAGTTACAACTTTGCCCACAGTTAGCTGGAGTGGCCTGCAGCTGCTCCTCTGAAATCTGTGGGAGTCTTTCAGCTTTGACGCCAGCATGAGCTGGGCTGTGCTCTGACTTAGAGACCATGCAGCTGGCTTTTACCATACTTAGCTGGGCATAAAATCATTTTATTAGTCAGAACAATGAGGAGGCAGAAGCAAAGCTAAAATTGAGGCTTTAAGGATCTGAGTCATTCGGTTTCTGGCACAAGGAGGTGCAAATTGCACTTCCTGATTTTGCTGCGCACCTACCAAACCCCAATTACAGCAAACCCCAAATGTGCTGTGCTATGAAAAGGCCTGCTCACTGCCTCAGCTCATACCCATCTAACTTGCATGTTGTTGCTCTCATTGCTAATTTATCATTTGGAAGCTGATCTTTGTAGGATGTTAGCTGAAAGATGACTATGTTGTTGCAAGGCTCCTTACCAGTTTTGCAGTCTTTGCTCACTGTCACCCAGAGAGCCCGGCTTGTGGCACTGGTACCCTGAAAACGTTCAGCTGGACAGACACAGGACCCCCATCCTCTCTGCTGGCAATAAGCAGCATACTGTCTAGTGGGGTTTTTCTCAGAAATAACAATAACATAGCTTCCAGAATAATTTTATTACCCCTATTCCATACAATTTTATATATATATATATATACATACATATATATATATATATATAAACAACCCAAAACTGGCAAAGCCACCGTTGTCTTGCTGAAAGCATGTTGTAGTCCCTTTCAAGTCACAAGCCCCTCTCTGAGAAGTATCAACAAAATGCAGCGGTTGTAGTACTATAAGTCCGATTCAGCAGATACTGTGCATGGAGGCAGCCCCCAGGTGTGCTCAGCATGGAGAACCAGCTGAAGGAAATTCTGCCTGCAGAGCTGTGGTGGTTAGAGCAAAGGAGGAGCTTTTGAGGGCAAGTCGGACAAGATGGTAGACACATTTTACCATGTGCCCTTGTCATTACACAAAATGTACTGGTGCAGACACCTGTGCTTGCTGCTGTTTTTTACCCAGACTGCAGCTGGTAGTGAACATGAACACAACAAGGCATGCTGCAGCTAATTATTTTGGACTTTGATAGACATCTACTTTTAGGGAAAGGTTGTTGTCATTCTAAGGCTTGGGACTAAAAATATGGAGGTCTTGTGATTGTTTCACCCACATCTTCTAAGGCACTTTTGTTTTTCTTCCACAGTTAAAATTCACTATGTACATTTGAGATTCTCAAAAGTGATGAAAAGAGTCTCAGGAAGGATTTTTCATTAAAGGTGAGTTAGTTTTTCAGTGTCATTGTTATTTATATCTGTTTATTTCTACAGCACTTAGGAGATGCTCTCTTGAACTTTCCTGGACAAATGGAAGGCCATGAGACTCCATAAAATCAGCAGCAATTCAAGCTCAGATGCAGAATTGAGTAATAGGCAGTGAGAATGGGTAGTGATGATGTAGAGCTCAATCATACCTTTCCTCTTGCTTATCTATGCTTATCTTACTGAGTATAACTTTGTAAGACTTAGTCAATCTATTTCTCATGGACTATTCTATTCCCTATTCCTTCTCATATTACTTTTAAGATTCCATTATTAAAGAGGATTTATTTATAAAATATTTTTAGACGTTCCTTAGAAAATTTTGAAACGGCTTTGAAGTCTTGTTTTTGAGCTGTTTAAGTTGGCTGAAGGGACAGGTGAGGTGAACTACATGCCATTAAATAGTTTCTTTAATTCATGCCATAAGAAAAAATATCTATTCTACCTGTGTGAAAGAAGGATTTGTATAAGGTTTTCAGATATGAATGCTAGGAAACATATTTGGAACCCAAAGAATATTGGCAGAGTGATAGAATGTCCTCCCCAAATAAAAAAAAATAAAAGACAATTACTGTGTATGTTCCCTTCTCTGTGAATCAGAGTAGCTAAATTGTGTACAGTATGTCTTAGGGTATTAACAGGTATTCTTCTTAATATAACTAATTAATTAGGAGAATGACAGTATAAGTAAGTGGATCTGAGTTTTGTTACTTTTTCTGCTTCCCTAAAATTTTAGGCCACACTATAATAGGTGTGAGGTTATTGTATTTATTATAGTATTTGTATCTCTTGGTATTACTGTTTTCAGTCTGTGGTGGCATAAAAAATTGTAAATACCTCTCATTCTAAATCTATAATGACATCCTAGACATCTTGGTTTTAAAGTAACTTCTCTATTTTAGCTTCTCTTTAATTTCTCTTGCTTCTTCTTTTACAATGAGCATTATTTTAACAACACAGAGAAGGAAACAGCTGCACGAACTACTCTAGTTTCAACAGAGACAAAATACAAGGTAAGTTAACTTTTTTGAATATATGTTGCATCATATTCCTTTAATTATCAGGTGTTGGTACACATGAGGGTACTGTTGAAATAGACAATACATATTCTTTTAGAACTCATGTTTTCCAAATAAAAGTCTGGATATTCCCTACATTAAACTCTTAAAAAAGGGACAAATTTAAGATTACAGTTTATGTTACACTCAAAGAATTAATCTATACCCAGTAGCCTAAACCTCAAAAGAACAGGAGTACCCCAGATTATTCTTCTCAGTAGTAAGAAATACTATTTCTGGAAAATATACTTTTATATTTAAACTCTGCAAGATATATTTGAAAATTACTGTTAATATTCTTCAGTGAGTTTGTTCCCTACGGTCTGAGTCATATTTGTCTTTAAATATTGCCTCAGGAGGTTCAAACTTATAAAATTTTCTTACTTCTGAATTATTTTTCTGAATCTCATAATTTAAGTTCACTATGTTCCTATACTGCATTTATATAAACTTCTTCATTTATTTTAAACTTCTCCAAATGATATTTCTCAAATTTAAGAACAGATTATTGGTCTGAAAGGAAAATACTTTTGAATGTGTCTTGTTTTCTAAAAATTTTAGCTAGCAACACTCTTTCGAACAAGTCTGAATAAAACTGCAACACAAATTAGGAAGCATTCAGCATCAATTCCTACAATTCCATCTCAGTCCAGTCCTGTCCAATTGAAACCAGCAGTAAGTACTCTTTGGCTTCAGTGGAAGAGAATCCATGATTTTAGCTAAAATTATACATAATTTTCGGCATCGTGTACTTTGGTCTCTAGTATTTTTTTTACATCTAAGCACAGTGGAGAAATCAGAAAGTATTTTTCTAGGCATCTCAGCTTTCTTTGTTCTAAATTATGAGGAGGATCATGGTGGTCCTAGGCAAGAGAAAACAAACCAAAAAATAAAAAAGGTATCAAGAGTTTAGACCATAAATAATAGAACATTTGGGGTACAAATTAATAGCTCTGTGAGGAAGTACATCACCAAGATGTAAGTAAATAAGACACTTTTGCACTGTAGAGAGATGATTGAATAAGGTAGTGGTTATATTAGTCCTGCCTTGCAACAAGATGTTGTTCCTGCTAGTGTGTTGGTAACTCATAGCTGGCAGAAAAATCAACAGACATATTGCAAATGTGGATAGTTGATTTTTTTCAGAACAGAAGTAGATTCAGTCAGCTTTGTGACATTACAGACAGTCTAGGAATACCTTATCTAAACAAGTTAGCAAGTGATGCCTTCCCAGCATCTCACACTGTAATCCACAATTTTTCTTGTTTGAAGTCTCTCCAATATCAGGATTACAATTAGAATCAGGCCAGAATCAGAGCTGCTTCTGCAATGATATTTGGGTTGAAATTCATTTCCCTAAACAGAGGCTTCCAGAGTCTTTTAAAACACCCTGGGTTGCCTAAGACTTCTTTATGGAGCTGTTGGATATGATGGGGCTGTCATTATAAGGAGCACCAAGTGGTTCAAATGTGTGACACTCCATAGCTGCCTGTTTTTAGGCAGGTGAAATCCCCTTGGTACTGTCAGCAGAGGGTGTAGAGTCAGTACTGTCACAGCTACCCCCACTGTTGAAAGGGGAGCTCCTTCTCATGTCACACAGCACCATCCCTGGCTGCAGGAAGGACCACAGAGTCCCCTGAGAGACAGACACTTCTCAATACAGGCAAAGTAGTGAATGAATCCGGGGTCCTGAATGTCAGGCTGGACTGCCTCTCTTGAGAGGGTGGAGTTTGCTTCTGCTGGGTGTGTAATTCTTTTTGATTTGCATTACCGGACCACTTCAGCCACTTAACATATAAGTATTAAAAATCTTTTTGTTTCTAGTAACTAAACATCACTTCCAGATTATTAAATATTAATTTACCAGTGTAATGCCCGTTAGTAGCAGCTGAAATAATACAACTAACATATATAATTACTTTATTATTTTGCTTAAGTCCCAAAATGAAAGAGTTTTACTTTTATAGGTAGTCTAATTAAAAACTCCAAATGAAATCTGCAATGCTTTTAAAATGAAGCTTTAATTTCATGTATAAACATAGCTGATGCACAACAAGTTTCATTTCCTATCAAATTCAGTGTTAACATTCTTTAAGCTCTCATAATATTGGAAAATCTGCAAGATGAAGATTTCTGAGTGTTGTGGGTAAAGACTTGTGTGAACAGGCCCCATGACTCCATTATAAGAACTGTAAAAATTCATAAACAGCAATTTTACCATATGCCTGCAGACTGATCTAAATCAGAATACAGAGCTAACTAAACTGCAGAGAAGACCCTTTAACCACTATTTTCTTTTGTCCATTCATAGGAAATGACAAACTGATAGATGAATGACTAAGCAAAGCATTCCTTATTTATGCACATATAAAGCTGACTTTCTAGGGCTCCTGACAACCACAGGATTCAGTGCTTTAATTCTGCTGTGTGTGTTCTGGGTATTCTAACAAAACCAATAGCAGTTCTCTGCTTATTTAGTGCATACTTTCAAATGAGTTCATTGTTCCACACAATAAATGGAAGGTTGAGTGCCTACCGTATATATATGTATCTATTTACATGTTTACATATTTATGGCTGAAGTACATAAATACACCATTTGCTAAACAGATTATACCAGGAGACCAGGAGGCTGATTTGTGACGATGCAGTGCATTTTAAAAATAGCTCTAGACACCACTATTGAAACTGCTGAAGTGAAGCTATACGACTGCACAGAGCTGCAGTAAAAACAGAAGCTGGACAGTGTGGAGTAGTTTGGAGCTTTGGAGATGTAACTGCAGTGATGTGTTAGTGTAAACAGGGTGACAGGAAGTGGTGACTCAGCCTCCTGGGAGGGAAGCTGTAGTCACTGGCCACTGCCTTCCTTTTTGCTTAAATAAAAGAATAACGTTAATGTTTCTCTTTTTTTGTGAAAAGCTAGTACCCATGCAATGTCTCTCTCTGATATACTCACCAAAATAAACTTCCTGTGTTTTCTCCCAGACTTTTTGCAGCATGTGAAATTCTTTTAAATGCTTATCTCTTTTCCATGTACCCAAAGGCCAGTTGTACCTTTGGAGACTGTATATCACTCTCTTGAACCATGCAGAGACAGCAAGGAGATGGTGACTCTGGCCCATACATGTGCTGTCTGTATTCAGAAGTATCCTTGAAGAACATAATTGTGGGTGAATTATGTAAAATCTAGCTATATGGGTTATGGGTTTGTCAAGTCAGAAACTATATGTAGAGCCTGTGTTACGGATTAGTGTTTACCTAACAACCAAGCAAAGGCTTTAGAGGTTTAAAAAAATGAGGCCACTGTGCTCTCAGAAGCAGCCTTGGAAACCTGCTTGTCAGCAGGGAGCCTGTGGCAAACAGCTGAGTGACAGTAGCCATGAGCAAAGCGGAACCTTCCATCGAAGTTATTATATGACTTTTGAAAACAGGACTTACATTCTGAAATTACCCAACTGCTTTGGAAATGCTTGAACTGTAGTATTTGCATACATACGTACTTTCTTAACTGATGATCCCCCCTTAGATCATTTGCAGAGTTCTCCTTGCCTCTAAAATATCTTTTTTTGAGTGCTTATCTCAAGTATTAAATTCAGTCTTTTCAGTAATGTGTACTTTGGTTAAATGCAGGGAACATCTATTAAAGATGTCTAAATATCTTATACAGAATAAATTTCAAGTTACCTCAAGGATACCCAGCATTTAAGACTGCATTTTAAAGATTCTGCATCTACATAATGTTAAGAAAATATTTGGGGGGGGGGAGGGGGGCACTGAAATATCAGAAATACAAGGCTCTGAGACAGCTAAATATGGAGAACTGGTGCTTACAATAGAACAGTTTCAAAGGCTTTGTATATGTAACATTTATACTTAAATATTTTTTTATATTTGAGGGTTTTTTAAGTTGCAAGTGACAATTGTAGTAAAAAACATTCCCTTACACAGTTTATTTCATTCTTATCACTTTATTTAGGTTGCTAATAGCAAAGATAATTTTAGAATGCTTTCAAATGAAGAAGGAAGTTCATTATTTTCTCCTGTGCCATCACCTCCTCTGTTCCCTCTTCTGTGACCTTGGTGCCATCTCTTATACAGTGCAAGTACCTGATGTGAGAACTGCACCATTTGTATCTGGATAATCTTTGGAGTAAAAGGAGTAAATGGCAGAAGAACTTTCACTTTGGTGCTTCACCTGTATCTTGCTGCATCATTTGTTCTTGGATTATAACAAATAATAGCTTAAAGCTATTTGCCTATTACCAATAGAAAGCATAAAAGAAAGACCTCAAGATATATTCAAACAGAACCTCGTGGCCAATTGTGCCTGGAGCTATTTTTGTCAGAACAGCTGGAATTGTTTTAATTGTAGTTCTTATAATCATCACTGTAATTAGCTGCTGCCTCTTCTGCAGAGAAGAAAAACATGATGGCTATGTAAATAGCTCAAATAAAAAGGCCAGAAAAACTATGATTATTCATGAACTGCAATTGAGTTTGCATCTTCTACTATTTCTGATAACAGCTGTTGGAAGACACCCTGAAACCACTATTTTACAGCCTTTCTTATTTTCTTATTTGCACTATATTTTAACCTTGTGGGTTTATGGTCAGTGAAACAAAGAGCTGCAAACCAAGTTATTCAACAGGCAAAGACTTGATGGACTTACCACATGGCAAACTAACAACACAGCAGCTATTTAGTTTACTGAGTTAGGTGACTGATCTTATATGTAAAACACTAACTCTTACACCTTCTAAAAATTATGATCCTCAGCACTGAAATAAAGTAGAAAGTCTCTGCTACTCCTGCAAAGTTTTTTTATGACACAGGTGAGAACTTCAAGGAGGTTTGTGACTTCTTTAACAATTTTCATGTCCTTGTTATTATGACCTTACTACTTTGAAGTTTGCTATGAAAAAAGATCGAGCAGAAGATAGGGTATTAGTTGGCACGTTATAATGCTGCAGGTTTGCCAAAGGAAATCCAAACCAGAATTTATTTTAAAAGAAATGAAAATCTACTTTCATTGGGCTGTAGTAAAAACTAATGATTATAGAGAATGCAATGGATTCCATCTGAAGATAACTATTGTTAGATAGGAAAATAACAGCAGCAGAGTAAGTTCTGAACATGAGCAAGAGTGTGCCCAGGTACAAGAAGTACAACGGCACCCTGGCCTGTAGCAGGAACAGTGTGGCCAGCAGGAGCAGGGAAGTGACTCTTCTCCTGTACTCAGCACTGGTGAGGCTGCACCTCGCGTACTACGTGCAGTTCTGGGCCCCTCAGCTTAAGAAAGATGTTTTGATTCTTGAACGTGTCCAGGGAAGGGGAACAAGACTGGTGAGGGGTCTGGAACACAAGCCCTATGAGGAGCAGCTGAGGGAGCTGGGGGTTTTCAGCCTGGAGGAGTCTCAGGGGAGACCTTATGGCTCTGTACAACGGCCTGAAAGGAGGGTATAGTCAGGTGAGGGTTGGTCTCTTTTCCCAGGCAACCAGTGACAGAACGAGAGGACACAGTCTCAAGCTGCACCAGGGGAAGTTTAGGCTGGATGTTAGGAAAAAATTCTTCACAAGAAAGAGTGTTTGGCCATTAGAATGGGCTGCCCAGGGAGTGACCCTCCCTGGAAGTGTTTCAAAAAACACTGGATGTGGCACCTAGTGCCATGGTTTAGTTGATGAGATGGTTTTGGTAATAGGTTGAACTTGATGATCTCAAACGTCTTTTCTAACTTAGTTAATTCTGTGATTCTGTGTGATTCTGTGATTACAGCCCTTCTAAATGCAAAGTGAACTTGCAGAATCAAGTTTCAGAATTGTTTTTAATATTGGGAAAATATGTACAAAATTTTGTCTTTTAAAACAAGTAAGTTTTATTAAGATTTTAGTGAATTACCTTTTTTTGTGAATTTGTTCTTTAACTGTTGAATTCCAAAATACATCAGAAAGTAGAAACATAAATTCTTTTTGTTTATTTATTTAGATTGACATTACAATGCTAATATATTGTTATTGTAGGACCTCTGGAAGTGCTGTATTTGAGGGAAGGACTTGAATATGTTTTGACCTTTTGCATCCCCACATTCACTATATGCCCTGAGAAGTCTCCAGGATGGCTTTTGGAGTAAGGTAAAGCTAATTACACCTTTGGGCATTTATTTTTAGAGAAGCTACCCAGACACAGAAATCTGAAAAACTACATTCATTTTTTGTTGAAAATTTTTCATTCAAAATTTTTCCAGCACTGTTAGCCCCAAGAGAGCTATTCATGAGTATGTATAGCAGAAAAGGACTTGTCAGCTTTTAAATTATTATAAAACTAAAGGAAAGTAAATCTGGTATTCACTTCCCTTTTAATGTTTAACCTTTCAGACTACGTTTGCTTTTAGCTTTGATACATATCTATGAAGCTAAAAATTATTTTAAGATAAATGGTAATATTCTTCCTAG
Organism: Serilophus lunatus; assembly: GCA_013399895.1. NCBI lineage: Eukaryota > Metazoa > Chordata > Aves > Passeriformes > Eurylaimidae > Serilophus > Serilophus lunatus. Next base: position 1,758,527 of record VXBA01001408.1, on the reverse strand, counting down.
TAATAGGAATCCCAAATCCTATCCTATGGTGCCGTGTATAAGGAAAAAAAAAGTTACACTGTACTTCAGGATAAAGTTTCGGTAACTAGTGCATTACTGTATCATTTCAGTACATACTGACATGCTCAACATGTGACATTTAAACTTGAAAGCAGTGGCCTTGTGTATGTGGTCTTACTTTTGCAAATCTAACACACAGATGAAAAAGGAGGAGGAAAAGACTGCTTATTTAGCAGTGAGTACAGATGAACCAATGAGATCCTCCACTGTAACCTAAAGTACAAAAAAAATAAAAAAAGAGGAAGTACGAGACCAACCACTTGCCAATTTCTTCCGTGATCAGGCAGCAGATAAGCTGTTTTCAGCTTGGCCTTTATTTTAGCTTAATACAGTCATAAGTACAGCACAGCTTGCACAGGGACAGAAAACTAAATAATATATAATAATATAATAATAATATATATAGTATAATATAATTATATAATAACTAAATAATATATACTTATAATAATGAGTTCCACTTTGCCAGTTGGAATAAGCTCTGAATTTTAGGTATGATGAGGGAAGAGAGTTCCCTGCCTCACACTATAGCATAAGCAGAGAGAATGGTGTCCAGGCAATGGCTTGGAAAAAAGAAATGGCCCGAGATTTGCGTGTAAACTGAGCCCAGCATGGAGGCTGGTGCTGCCTGCTGCCCGGAGCGGCCACCCCAGGGGCGTGGGCTGGGCTGCTCAGCCGGGCCTTTCAGCCGGGACTGCGCTTGTTTAAACCAAGAGTTCCGAGAAGAAAATGTCACAGGGTATCAAAAACAACACAGGAACACCAAAGCGTACACTCACATCTACTGAACAGGCCTTCTGGACGCGTATGCATTTCAACGTCCCTGAGATGCTATGTAAAAATATGGAAACAAACTGTATAATACCATAGGTCCATATTAGCAATGGAAGCTAAAAGTTAATTCAGACAAATACTAGAAAATAAAACAACAAATATGTGGCTTTTATTTATTAATATTCTTTTCAATGAAGTCCTGATGCTTTTCTTATTTCACCCTGCTATGCAGAGTGTTGAAGAAGGGGAGGAGAGAGAAGATGACAAGAGCCTTACTACAGGGAGGTGGGGAAAGTCCAAGCTGACAGAGGGAAAAATGTGCCATCTGTGTGAAGACTGGAGTAGCTCAGCAAGAAGCAGTCCGTTCTGAGCATCACTTAACTGCGTGGCAAATACCGGACCAGATTTAGAATAACCGCAAACGGAAACCCAAATACTGGTGGAAACTATCATCTCTACAGAATTTTGGCAACACAAGTTCAGTGATTGAGGGTGTCTCTCTTCTGAGTATCTTGTTCACAAGCATTTGTTGCCCTGGCAAAGAATCTTAGGTCCTAGATAGCAGGCAGCAGTTCTCAGTTTTCCCTCTCTATGGCTTCTTGGGGGATACAGCCCTAGGAGCAGATCACTTATGCAGATTTATGGTGGCTTTTATAACCATAGTCATTTCAGTATCTTTTAAAGGTAGAGTTTGCAGTTAATTAAATTCCAGTTGATAAACATTTAGATGATACCAGATTTTATGCAGTTTAATCATAGAAAGCTAATTAGAGATCATAAATTAAAGCAACCACTGACCTTTTCAAACAAATATGCTCAGCATGTTATATTTATCAAGATGCTAAACATTCCAGAATCATAAAACCCTTTTCTCCAGTAGAGTTCCTCCTTATGAAAATAATAGGTAATGCTAGTAGAATCCTTTTGCTTTGTTGTGTTTTTATGTTTTAATTGCATTGGTCCATTTTATAGTGGCAAAGAACCTCAAACAGCAGCAGCAGCCAACCTCCTTACCCACAGTGAGTGACCACAGGCTAGAAATGGCTGAGAACTACATGCCAGGTAGAAGAAAGACACATAGAAACCAATTGTCCTTGTGATGATCCTTTTCCCTTCAGTGGATTATGATTGTTATCACTGGTTATGATATTCATATATTCTCCACTATTAATAGAGAGGATATCTTCTGATGATTTATATACAGGATTTAAGAGTGGTGACAGCTGTTGATGGTTATTTCAGAGAATGTAGAAAGAACCACCTAGGAGTGTATATTCAAGCTTGCCTTCTGCGGTTGTGCATCCTTCCCCCCTCCTTGGGCCACACTAGAATCTCAGAAATGCTCATTAGGCCTTGGCCTTGACAAACAACACCTGGACTAAGCTCCTTTTGAGCTTATCAGAAACAGTGTCTGCTCCCAGGAACTTATGTTAGCTAACAAGCTACTGTTACAGCCTTGGAAATGTAACTTTTCTTGCCTGAATAACAACTTTAGTGGAACAACATTTCTGTTATCAAACTTTCAAAGAATGTGATTGTCTCTAATTGCAGCCAGGACAGAAAATTGCTATGACTAAAGCCAATTCTCCCATGACCCTATAAACAGTGGTCCCAAGTGAGACCCTTTTTGCACTCCTGGACTGCAGCAGGCTGTGCCCAGCATCTCCCTCTGAGTGAGACACCTCTCAGAGCCAATGAATTCTCAAATTTGCTGTACTTGGAGGTTTGCTGCTAATGTTGCTGATGTCCCGGCAGATCACTCATTCATGGCATCTTCACTACAAATGTTCTACCATTCTGCAAAGCTTTTCAACACTAGTTCCAGTAAGGTCTCTCAGTCAATGTGGTTCTGCCCACATTAAAGATAGGTTGTGACATTTTACACACTTGGATTGAAAACAGTGATTTGATCTAAACAGAGGCTACACAGCAGTTTATCAGAGCCAGCAGTAACTGCAATCATGAGATTAGGTTTTCAAATTTTACATTTCTCAGGAGGAAGCATGCTTTTACACATATTTTTACCTTTTAGTGTTTTCTACTTGGAAGTAAAACTGGCATCATGTATATCATAAGTATTCTCTCAGTTTCTTCAAATCAAAAGGGAATAGGTGTTGGTTACACATCCTATTTTCTGTATTTGCAAGTACAGTGAATAGTCAAGTCTCTCACAGTGAACCTGTGTGCTTTTCAGTGCATTTTCATTGATAAAAAAGTCCTGGAAATCAAATTATGCCCTTACTGGTTCAGCCTGACTTCCTAGGCCTAGAGGATCACACTACTTCACAGAATTTACAGTGATGTAACAGTTTGAAATTCAGCTGGAGAAAAAAATGAAATAGAAAAGAAGTTGAACTTACATCATTACCTTCCAAACCAGATTCTCTCACAGAGTTAGATGTTTCCAACAAAACTGGCTAGCACATTGCTGGCAAAAGATTTTGTGATCATGTTTTGCTTAGATTGTTATGCTTTGTCAGTGTGGTTCAGAACACAAAGGCTATTGTTTAAAAAAACCATGAATGTTAATTTGCATTCCATTGCTGGGTTATTACACAGAGTGTGGAAAGAAAAAACAAGCTCTGATTAAAAAAAAAAAAAAAAAGCACATTGTTTCCTTTTCCCTTTCTTCGTCCTTGTGACTGGTTCTTTATTTCAATGTTTCTTCTCCAGACTATGCTGGGAGGAACAGGACACAAGGAAGAGGAAAGTGTAGCATTATGGAGGCCCCAATCATACTAATAAGCCTTTATTGGCTTCCCCCACACTCCTGCCCATGGGCTCAGAAGCTCTATTTCAGCTGTGTCTATTTCTACCACAGTCATAACTGTGCCTGTCTGCAGCTCCTGTTGATCTGAGTCATTGTGGACTGTCCTGACCTGAGACCTGTGGACTGACTTCCCAGCCTGACCTTTTCTCTCTCCTGTCACTATGGTCCTGCCTGGTGATCACAAGGCTGGGCTGCTTCCTGGCTTGACTTGAGCCCTGCTCTGGCATCACAGACCTGCCTATCAGTCACAGGGCTGTGTCTCATCATGACCTGCAGACTGACTTCTCAGCCTGAACTTGGACCTGCCTCATTGGCATGAACTTGCTTGATGACTTTGTCTGACCCTGGCTACTGGTCCTAGCCTGCCCTGCTTTGTTGTTTTAGGACAGTAGGATGGTGTCTGGTGAACCATCTGCTCTGCTTGCTGTGACATATCTCCCTGTCCCTAGGAACAGTCAGTCCTGACAAGGACCAGGCAATGAGAGCACTGTGGTCTGTGACTGGCTCCCATCAGTTTAAAGTAATTACAAGACTGTGTTAAGAGGTGGCAGGAGTAATGAAGGTGCTGTGAGTTCTTCCAGGAGCTGCCTCCTTAGAGAGAGAGTCAGGTCACTTGCCAAGCCACAGGTATTTGTTCCCACCCCTTCTCCTTGTGCCAGTACAAGTGTTTGCGTAGCAAGGCAATGAACCAGGACAAACAGAAGTAATGCAGTTGTTTCTTCAAGGAATGGATTTACTTCTTTACCTGAGGAAGGAACAAGCAGCTTGTATTGAGAAGAATGGCTGACACAGCTTCAGCCTCAAGTGTTTGTGGAAGTTTGGAGGATCACCAAGATTAGGGCTTTTGCTGTGATCCCACCAGGTCCTTCTGGGATCATGGGAATTCATGTGAGTGGCCTAGGCTGAAATGAGCAATAATGACATGTCTTTCTTTCTGTCACTACCCAAACTAGCTCAGGCATGAAGGTGCAGCTGCACTTACATCCTGCAACTGGCAGTGCAGACAGAGCTGTGATTGCTTAGGCCTTTCTTAAAAAAAGCAGTAAAAATATCCATCAAGACCCAAAGGTGCTGCTCACAGGGTTTACTTTCAGTTCATATTGAGAGAGGGTCAAAACTGAAGTGTTCTGTGGCTGACTGCCCACTCAGTTGTGTGAGGATGAGCCCATTTAGTACAAATTAGTTGTTTTGAGTTTTTCTACTGCCCAGCATTTTGATTGTTCTTTCCAAATGTCCTCTTCTGACAGAATCAGCATGGAAGTAATGTTATGACTGGTATATCTGAACCAGCAGTGTTTAAAAGATGTTAACTTATGAAATCCTGAAGGCACTAAGTGAAAGCTCCAAAAAAAAGCTCCCACTGTTCACCATACTCCTAATAGGTAAAATTATGGTTAGTTGGAAATGGAGGCTAAGTTGAGCTGCAGTCTGATTTGCTTATGTCTGTAGTGTCTAGGCCCTATTTATGCTAATTTAATATTTATTAAATGAGAAAGAAGGGAAAGTTTTCATAGAAACTGATAAAGCCAGCAAATAAAAGGCATCTACAACAAAAGCAGGTAAGAAATCTTTAAGAAGATTAATGAAGAGAGAAAATAGTAATCATCAAGAATTTATTCAGTATGTTACAGAAGAAAAATCCATTTTATGAATTACTTGTTGCTCATTGAATATTCATAAGGGAAAATTTGCTTTCTTCTGCCACTAATAATGGAGACTTCATTAAAATTATTTGGTTTTGGACTAACTAGATACATTTGCATAGGTAACTTACGAAGTTCCAGAATTTATCAAATATCCTGCACGTATTAAGAATCACTGAAAAGGCAGTCTAAAGGGTAGTAAAACTCAGCGGGCACGTGAAACAAACTGCTAATTTTAAGTAAGAAGCAAGTGATGAATGGTACCAAGGGTGAAAGAAAAACTAAGGATTATTTTTGCCTGGAATATAGTCCTTGATGCTTTGTAAAGATGCACCTGTTGTACCTCTTGTTGTGAGCTATATTACGTCAGACTAAGATTAATGAGTGCCAGATTAAGTGTTTTATAGGATTGTCAATAAGGAAAGAATGCCAAAACAAATTTATGTTTGTTTGTTTGTCCAAGAGCTGAAAATATTGAAAGATGTTAGAATCAGGAGGTAGTTGAAGAGACATTTTAACTATTTTTGACATTTATTTAACATTTATTTTTCTTTTAACATTTTTAATATTTTGTCCTTCCTTCTATATCCAGTTTGATGCTTTAAAGAAAAGTGGATGCAATCATGCTGTCCTCTTCTTACAAGTCATAATTGATATGAATAACACCGATGACAGATTCAGGCCTCAGAGCAGTTATTTAAAATATCCTCCCCCTTTTAGATATGTATATGAGCAAACAAACATAACCAGTGAGAAAATCTTGGTGCTCATGAATGATCTTGCAAAGGTCCAGAGAGAATTTCAAAATAGAAGAACAAATGAAAAAAATTACCTGCTGTAAATCCACAGCAACATTATTTTCTTGCTGGTGAGCACCTCCTCAGAGCAATTATGTCATGGTTTTAGAAGCCTTTTATAATGTTTGTATCTGACATCCCACTTGCATTTGTCTGTCAACAATTCCTCGTTGAGATAACCCACTTGTGCATGTGGTTCTCAGTTCTGCTCCTGAGTGAATCATTTAACTTCTCTGTCTTTTTCTCCTTCCATCCATAAAATTACCATAATAATGCTAATTCATCACAGGCTATAGTTAGGCTCAATTAATGTTTGTAATGATCTCTGAGATTGTTGGATAAAACATGCTGTAAAAGTGTATTATTATTGTTAATAGAGCCTTTTGTACTACTGCACTCTAACAAAGCACTACCATTGCTCACCAGCTCCTAAGATTTCATTGAAAGCCTAAGGACTTAATGGGAAACAACTTTCTGTTACTGTGTCCATTTATCTTTCTGACTCATTCGAACCATCAGTGCAGTTTCAGTTCTGATACATGGAAGAGCTGCGGAGTTTGTGCAAAGAGAAATTAGGTAATTTCATAAGTGATCTAGGATTGAAAACTTTCTATACAGGACTTCACTTACACTGACCTCTGTTCCAGCTGAACTAGTTCAGACTGCAGAGAGCTGTGATTTGTAGAACAACTTTCTTAAAATGAGGTACCTGTCTGGTTGGGAAATAAATAGTCATAACAGTGGAAATGATGGCAGCATGAGGGAGTGGTAGAAGGCAAATCTCAATCTATACCATTGGAGGAAAAGGTCAGTAGTTTGGGGTTCATACTTAATGCTCTTGGGTTTTGGTTACACATACCAGTTAACAGTGGGAAGACAAAGGCTTAGAACTCCTCTCCCATTTGTCAGGAGCAGATGAAAACATGAAGGAACAAGCCTCCCAACTGGACTGGTTGGGAGAAATGATTTGAACAGATCTATGGGTCTCAAAGAACAGCCCATGATTAGCAGCATAATGAGCAGCTGAGCTTGAGCATGTAAGCCTGAAATGGATTTTTTGGTTGCATTTGTTCTACATTTGTTAGATTGTTTAGAGTTGTAAGACAGTCATGTATACATGAGGGCTTTAGGAAGTGAGATTTTTCTGTCCTGTGACATTTTATTTTATCAAATGCTAAACATTTGGAAGTCTTAGGACTTCCAAAACATTTTCTCTTCTGCTGACATACTTCAGCTTCCTACCCCTGCTTGTTCCGGTACTTGTACTATTCAAAATTGATTTCTTACTATTTTTAATAATGAGCAATATGTATTATTTTCATCCTGTCTGTTCTTCAAAATAGCTGGATAGTTCCTACTAAAGCTTTATGGAAAAAAAGGCAATAATTGAGAGAGATCATGTCCACAGATCTGATTCTTCTGAAAGTCATATGTTTCAGAATGAACTTTAATCGTGTGTTTATAAAAGGAGCTTTTTTGCTGATTTGAAAGTGTAAAGCGGATGAATAGATTTTATGTTGACTACTTGGAGAAACTTCTTTTTTTCCAACCTATTTTTTTCCAGCCTAATTCTTATTGTCCTTTTTGTCTATTGCCCACTATTACTAAGAATGATTCAGCTAAAATGTCTGTAATCTCTCTACAGGATTTTATGTGATTGAATGAAGCCTCTTTCCATCTCAAATCTTTGAGTCTGTTACTCCCTGAAAAAAAAGTTTGCCCCTTAAAACTGGAAGAGAGGAAATAAGTGACATGAACATGGATGTGATGATCAACAGAAGGGAAGCACAGGAGAAGTGTAGGTATGGGCATTAAGTAAGATGTGCCATTCGGTAGAGAGCAAAATAAAATTGATTAGAACAAAGTAAAATTGATAAAAATACAATGCCTAAATTCACCAATCATGTGAATTAGGCAGGAGTGACAAGAGAAATTTGAAACATTTGTCATAGTGTCTGGCAGAGTTTAGAAAGCAAATAAAGTCTTAGGAGGTAAAATTAGATGGAGAGATAACACTCATCAGTAATTAAAGCACTATTCAGAGAAAAGGCAAGACAAAGCCACTTGTTATTGCTATACACTTTGAGTATAATGTTACACAAAAAATACAGAAATACAACCTGTAAAGGTGAGCACAAATATCTATAAAGTCATCACTTTCTTCAGATTCTATGGGTGGTTTTACAGTTTTAGAAGAAATTCTCTTTGCCATTTGTTTACAGTGAATCCCAGATGCTCTAATCCTTAAAGATTTTATAGTTTATACAGTACTACACTCTAAGTAGCTGTCAGAAGCATTTCACAAAAAAACATACAGCACCTCCATATATCTTAATGCATGACTTGTCTGTGATCCTCCAGTTTAGGCATGCCCATGCTTTTTCATAATGCATATTCATAACACATTGATACAATGAAGTATCTCAGAATACATGTTTAATATTCAGATACTTGCTATTTTTGTAGAATCTCAGCATTTGCCTCTTATAAAAGGAATTACCTTTAAATTCTGCTGTGCTTTTAATTCAATAGTGCTGAAAACCTCCACATCTAACAGGAACAGCAGGAGTCTAAACTTGCATCTTAGACCACTTAGACATTATTTTTGATGGCCTGTTTATGTGAGCGTGGCAATTAAAAATGAAGTTGTGTAAAACATTTGTAGGAATAAACTAAGAACAATTGTTTTGTCCTTGTAAATAATAGAATACTTTATTTAGCCATACAGAGACACAGAAGGAAATGTGGGAAAGTCTGGGAAAACTGTCAGCACTCAACTGAGTTGGGCACCTTAAACTACCACAAATGGAAATCCAGGGCATGCTGATTGGATCGGGTACAAATGGCTTTACTTTGGCTCTAGAAAGACAAACTGCAGAGTTTCTGTCATCAGTCCTTTTTTTCCTTTTCTTCCCCCCTATTTTCTACAGCTCAGCAGCAACCAAGTTGTGTAGGATGTTGCAGTAGGATTTGGGATGGAAGGCATTTGACAGATACTAGGCTGAATGTCTGGGTTGTTTCCCTGAATGGATGTTTCCCTGAATATAAGTGTTAGGTCAGAGAATTTTAGTTTTTCTTTTCCAAAATAACTCTTAATTTCAACAGTTGATCCACAGTGTGTTTTGTGCAATGGCACTAGTGGAATGAAAAGACAAATATAATTGACACAGCTAAATTCAGAGGTTGAAAGAGTCATTCCAAGAGCAGGTTTGCAGAAAGGCCGTAACTGGTAGTGATAGGCGTTTTAGAAACACCCACTCCAGATTCCCAGCTGTGCTTCATGTCCCCTTGTCATTGCTTTTCAGGGATGGTATCAACAAACAGTTGACTATAGTTTCTTGAGGGCCGGAGTTGTTTCTATCCTTTGATTTCTGTATGCTGCTCATTTATTTGACAGTTTTAAAAACAAAAGAAAACAAAACCTTAAATACTAAGGTGTGAATGAACCCAAGTGTAGGTATGTTTGTTCATTCATTTTTTAAGCATGTTCATTACTATTAAGTGTAACTCCCACATCCAGTGTGTTTTCTATAGCTAGAGGGACAATTTATTCTCGTGGTCCAGCTTGGGTCCATTTGAATAAAGGCAGAAGTGAGCTGGTCCGTATAAAACTAAAAGTGTTTGCCACTTTATTAGCAAAGTCTCCTAATCTTCATCCAGATATTTACTACTACAAGGTTGGTGACTGGCAGAGGTCCCAGCCTAGCAGACTGCCCTTTGTATTTCCATTTTAGGAAGACAAACTGTGGCGATACTTTGATACAAAACTCAGTACAGATTTAGGGACTTCATGTGAGTCTTTCTTTCCACACCCTATCTCCTTCTGCCAAATGATCAATGTGGATCATTTGGACTAGGAGTTTTCCTCTAAGAAACCTCCACTAAGAGGATGCTGCAATATAAAGTGATGTTGGAACTCTTTATTCCTCTTCAATTTTGATAAGCTATAGTATGTGAGGAGAGATAAGATGTTGTTGCTCTCGAGCGGTGATAAATAAAGGAAGAGGAAGCACGTTTACAAGTAGGATGCTTGAAAGTGGTAAGGCTGCAGCACAAATGGCCTGTGAGATCTAGTGAGGATACTTGAAATAGCCTGACTTTAAGCTGATTGAATAAAGAACTGACACATGCTCATAGCATGGACAGAGATGGTCCTGACCCAGCAGAGGCAGGGAACTTTGAAGTCAGGAATGAAGGGAGCCAGTGCCTTGGGACTGTTTTGGCGCAAATCATATTAGAGCTTAAATCCAAGTTGCTGACTGAGAACTGACACACAACAGGAATGTATCTCTACCTTGAAAAATTTGGAATACTTTGTGCAACTCAAAAATACTATTTTTTTTAATTTATTTATTTACCATGGCATGAATTGTGAAGCTGTAGAATCTGATTTCTCAATTGAAATGATGTTGAGTCTGAAGCAAAATCGTTGCAAATTTAAGCCTAATACTAAGCACTGAAAATGGCCAATTATAGCAAGAAGCGTGCATAAAGATTTGGACAAGCTCACTCTCCTGTTCACTATGAGATGTTGAATCCTCTGCTGCATTCACTGCCAGCAGGCTTTTAATGTTTCCTAAATCACACAACACAAAACACCTTGCTGTGTTTGTTCCAGAGCAGTATTTTTCTGGGTGAAGGAGAATGCTGACCTCAAGAATGCAGGACCAGATTCTTTTTTTGTGAGACTCCACTGAAACCAGTCTTTTGCTGGAAATTTCTGTCTTCAAACAAAACTATCACTGGCTTCTGGAATAATTATATCATACTTTACCAAACTGCTATATGCAGCCCAAATCTTCCCTTCTTGAAATCCATAAGAGCTTTATCATGGTTTTAAACTGTCATGAATAACATGACAGTATACATTTGACTAAGAGATGAACATTAAATAAACCTTGAAATTAATCCATATTTAACATTCTTAATTTAAAGTTGATATATGGTGGCATGTATATAATCAGACAGCTCTTACTTTAAAAAGCTCAAAACAAACAAAAAATCCAAATAAAGCTTTGCTAAAATCCTAACTTATTTTTTAATCATGCATTGCAATAGCAGTTGTTTTTGCTGGTCTGATCTGCCTTTCTGTTGGCTGAGTTCCCTTTCTGTGACAGATGTGCTATTTATGGAAGGGGATTCTGAATATTTTAAAGCACTGACTGTTAGGATCATCTCATTCCCAGCCTTTAAAATGGAAGAGAACAAAATGCCAAATAACTTCCCAAACAAAACCTCCAAATTAAACAGCTACCTATTTAATCATTAAAAAGAAAGAAGAGAGGGCGAAAAAGCAAAATCAAATTGTCTATTTTTTTACTAGAAATGAATACGTACATACAGCAGCCTAGTTGTTGCTGAGCAACATTTTCTGATTTAACATAATATTTGGTGTTAGTCTTCACTTTTAAAAAGTGGTGCTCTTTTAGACAAAAAAAATAAATCATAAGGTATACAGGTTCCTAGGGAAAGAACATATGTATGAAAATTTGGCTGCTTTCTTTCCCAGCTATACGGGCAGGTCGAATGAAAGATAACGCTTCTTTGGGCAAACCTGGCCTCACAAGGAGCTGTTTATTTCTGCAGTTGGCCAGAAACCATTGATATTCTCTTATAGATATGGTAAATATTGTTTACTTAAAGAAATCTTTCAGCGAAATATTTTCAGAGCTAAGACTTTAATCTTCACAATTCTGTTCTCGTGCTGGGTATCACTTTGTAGCATTTGCAGGTAGAGAGAGAGGGAGCTGAGAAAAGCCACTGACATATTGTGGGGGATTCTGCTCTCTAAACAGGTACACCTTACGGTTTGTTTTACCTCACCTGATGGTTTAGCCTTCTGGGAAAGTAATTCAGGTTACAGTAAACTGCAGCATGGTTGTCTCATTCTCCCTTTGGAGACATAGTAACAATGAAAATAAAACCAGTCTTGCTTATTAGGCATTCTAAAAAAAATCAGATTGGCAGTTTTTAATGCTTTTTCTTTGCATATTTTTCATTATACATGCAAAATGTTTTATTGTGGTTTTAATTTTTCCAGAAAATAAGCCTTTTTTGACATTAATAAAAATTACGTCTGCAGTCTCTGCAGAGGGTGATACCAATTTAACGTATGCGGCTGAACAACATGCATGCTATTAATCTCTGAAGGTAACAGAAAGGCGTTAAGTAGGTGATGTGAAAAATTTTATTATTATTTTTGCAGCTTTGGTTTTATGTTTCAAAATTATTTTTTTCTTAAAGACGAGAGCACTTTAGTATCTGCATTGACCTCCATGATGTCAGAATGTCATTGTGCAACCGTAGCTGAGAAAAGCCTCCGAGAAAAAAAAACAAAGGAGCTTTGCGTCTTCCAATAACATGAGATGTGCATATACAGTGCGTAGCATTTTGGAATTCGTACTGTGGTAGTGAGTTCTTGCTTTCAGTTTGATTAGACAATCATTGTTTCGTTTTCCTTGCTTTGACAGTGAGTATGCTTGTATGCTGCTTAAGTCTTCTTAGTGCTATCTAGGTCAGTGTACTTAGGATAGCTTTTATGTTCTGTTAGTCTGACAGATACTGTGCTTGACAGAGATCAGCACCAAATTTTCTTTTATTTATTATATCTGTGAGTAGAAAAATATCTTAAAACTAATCAGAATTGTATACCACATAGCACCTATCGTTTCTGCATTGCAGATATATTTAGCTCTAACCCTGCTTGTGGTTAACAGGGTGTAGCGTAGACACAGACAGCTGATCATGCAGTCAGACCCGGTGCTTGTGTGGTTTGTCAATACTGCTCAGGATTTTGATGGACTGTAAAAGAGAGAGAACAGAAAGGAAAGAAAAAGAAATGTTTTATTTGTTGGAACATTAGACTTTTAGCTATGTTATTTCTGCTGTCACTGGCTTTTTATTTTATTTTATTTTTTAATTCTGAGACTTAAAAACTGAGAAAGCACAGCAAATGCATCCAGGATTTAATATGTGCGACGTGAAATCTTTCTGCATCAAGAGGATGTTACTGTAGTCGATGCAGCGCTTCTCCAATAAGCAAGAAGACTGTTTTGTTTTCCTCGGCAGGCGACTCAGCCATTGCACAAGCAGATTTTGATAAGAGTTTGAAATGCCTACTACTGTATCACTGTAGAATTTGGAGTTTGCTAACAGTGTTAGTGACTGGAGCTCATCTTGCATCACCAGTTGATGACAATTTTCTTTGTTCCCTCCCACCCAGTTGAACCAAGACTCTGTAGCTGATACGCAATGTCACTTACAACATTAATCAGATACTGCATTTAAGGTGAGCTGTCCCTTGCCTCCTCCCTTACCAGAGCTGTGCTGCAGTATGTATCTTACTCCTGCAAGCCTAAAATGGCAGGCAGGATTAACGTTGCTTGTGCTGTGTGCATGCTGTGTATTGAATTCATTATACTGTGCCTAGTATCTCAAATGTGAGTATGTAAATGGTCTGTGTGCCATGTCATGCAGTAGTGAAGACTGGTTTGTGCTTCATTACAGGCTTAGATATTTGAGCATCACCTTAAGAATTCTTTTTTCATTTGCAATGTGGTGAGCTGTTAGCTTGTCATCACATTCAAACTACATTATTAGCCCTTGGAAAGAAAAAAAAAAAAAGCAAACTGTGCTTCCAGATGGTGTCACCCTTTTTCTTCTTGCGTTTACTGTAGTTTAAATAATGTATATTGTATTGTTAATTAATGTGAATATCAAATTAAAGCACTTGAAACTTACATATTTATTATGCAGGTAGGAGGCACGTCAAATCTATTTTTAACTCTTACGCAGTGCACGTCGTGCAATGGGCTTTGGTTGTCGAGTTTATATTTTCAGCTGTGATATCAATAGGTTGATTTTCACTAAATGTGACAAGTGGCCTTTGCAGTGGTCAGCTTCAAGCTTTGAACCCTCCGAGGAAGAGAAAAAAAAAGCCAACCTTGTTGCAGTTTCGGAAAACCTTGGATGAGGATGTGGGGTTTTTTTCCCCCACTCCTGCTTTCCCTGTTGGTAAACTCAGTTCTCCTGATCACGGTCTATTCAAGCTGCTTCCCATCTGAATTTTGACAACTGCTTCTAAAAAATTATCAAGAAGACCAAGAATAGAACTTACTTCCATCGCTTTACATAAAAATGGCTGGGTGCATTGCCATGCTAACACTGCTCTAAGTGGTGCATGCAGGTAGGTTGAGATTTGCATGTTTTACTGTTTTCTTGGTCAGTGTTGCAAGAACATGAAATGGGCTTTGGAATGTAGCTTTCAGTTTAAAAAATGTACTAAACTGTTAATGAAAGCAACCTATATTAAATTGTTGGCTTCACATATTGGCATGACAATTACTCTTATCTGTTTTTTTGAAATCTATTGTGAAAGTGGAGCAGTCATGTCTGTTAAAATAATCATATGTACTAAGGGCGTGGCAACGCTTCTATAACAAAAGAATTTTTGAAAACCCTATTGATTCCCTTACATTTTAAAGCTGACTATAAGCATTACTAAGCTTGCAGCTAAAATGCAGAAATAAAAATTGAGGTAGATTAGAAAAATGAAAAATATTTAAATTCTGTCGTAAGCGGTTTTGTGCGAAATATTAACTAAAGAATAATGTGTTTTAATGCTTATATTTTCAGTATTAGCTACAAACATAAAACTGCAGCCTTTCTTTTTATTTAAAGGTAGAAGGACTTCAAAGAGAGAGGTTGATATAGATGGCCCTGTCAGGTTAAACTAAGTATCAGTTCATTGAAATGTATTTTACTTCACACAAAAAAGATTATGAAATAAAAACTTAACAGCCTGAAGTGCAAAAACCTGAATTTGAGCATTAAGAATAAAAATAATTATGAATATTGTATTACTTACACCAACTTTTGTAATATATTTTTTTCAGATTAATACTGGGCCAGAACCAGTTTCCTTGGCAACCAAATCCTTTCAAAAGGTTCAATAGTAGAGATGTAAAAAGATGTTGTTCTCTTTAATAGCAATATCACAATGCAAATGAAAATGGTTGCTTCCTCTTAGTTCTAACTGAGAATCTGATCTCATTTTATGTTTCCATGCATCTATCAGTTCTTAAACGATGCCATCTTTATAAAGCTGTACACACAAAAACCTGTTTTATTCCTGTTTTGCACTGGTTGTTCCCAGAAACGTACCCTGGTTTCTTTTTTTAATTTAGCCTCATGTTTCATGTAGGTCAAGGTTTGTACTGTGTGTATATAATGTGGTAGTTTCATTATCACAAGTATAAAAATATCACTAAAATATTTAGCAGCTGAGAAATGTAGAGAATCAGAAATATGTTTAAACCTTTCACCTTTGCTAAATTCAGCCACAGTAACGCTAATAAACCTTTCTTTAAATAGTGGACCCATTCTGAAGTTCAGGTAAAAAAACTGTTTGAGCATACTGCAAAGAGCTCCTGTCAGACCTTTAACAAACCTTTAGAGAATAAGATCACTTGTGGTCTGCGGTAATTTGCAGACTTTGCAGATTTTGCAAAATTTAAGTATTATTATTCCTCATTTCTATTTTTAGTTATTATTTTTTACAGTATCACTGAAGTTAAATCTTAGGTGTACCACGGGTAATGCCTATACAGAATCAGATGTTGCTAAATGTTTCCACTGAGCTTATAACATAGTGTATCTCCGTGTGGATCCCTTTTGTACGTGACTTGAGAAATTCTCACTACTGCAATGAGACTTTTGCAGCAGGGAAGCCATTTTCCTTTCATGTCCTTGACTTTAAAATGACTAAGTATATTTTGTGTGTATGAGGACTCAGCCCTGAAAATGAATACAGAGGAGATATTTAGAAGCACAGCCAATTATTAATAATAGCTTTGACAGTAGCTATAACATCAAACTAATTCTCATTTATTTCTAAATATATCAGTGCAGTGCATTCCAAATGAACAGAGTAAAACTGTTCAGGAATATGACTTGTCATCTGTCGTAACAGGCTGGAAAGTAATAATGATAATAAAACCATTAGATTCATAATTGTAAGGTTACATTAACACAGTGCAATATTCCTCTGTTCTACCTAAAAAAGCAGAACTGAAAATGTAACAGACAGCACCTCTCCAGTGGCATATTAAAGTGTGCATTTTTTGTAATTTGATTTATCTCCAGTAGCTTGCTTCTGCTGATTATTTTCCTTTCTAAAATGTTAATATGGACTGTGCCATTACATGTAGCAAGAAAGTGCATTTCTTTGCCTATTTCTTGTGTGGTTATTTTTAAAGGAAATTGCTGAGCAAATGGTATGTCAAAGCAATCTATTTACTGCCTCTGATATTTATCTTTAGAAAAGATGGGGCACTTAGCAATAAACTCTTTTTATTATGTCTTTGTGTTCAAGCATACCCACTCAAGGCATTTTTAAAAAGTAGCTCCATTACATGAGCACATTTCTCTATGGTTGTTTTAAATCCATTTGCCAATTTTCTCTTTGTTAAGGGGTGCAAGTCCTCTTGTAATTAATATGACTGAACTCGAGTGCTTTCTCAAGTCTGGAAAAACTCACTGGCAGCCTGTGAACAGTAATTTCTTCTAGCTAAAGAAACTGATTTCTTTATTAAGGAGGACTCTAGTAATTAGCAAGCTGTTTCCAGTTTGACTGTTATACGTGGGTTGGTGTATGTATTTCAGTGGTAGCTACATACAGCTAATGCAGTGTCAGAATGTTGTAGCCAGAGGTGTCGTAAGAAACCTTCTGTAAACTTCATCCATTTCATTCTCTTTGGCTAAAGGGTCTAACCCAGGCTTGGCGGAGCAGGTGCAGTTTTTCTCACCTCCAACACTGCCTGCAAATGTTACTGTTAGTGGGGTTCATTGGGTTTCTTTGGCTTTGTTGTGAGTTTGGCGTTTATTTCGGTTTTATCATAGAAGTCTAATTGTCGATACTGAGCCTCCCTTTCTATAAATTAAATTTGTCCTTTTATTC
Source organism: Serilophus lunatus (assembly GCA_013399895.1). NCBI lineage: Eukaryota > Metazoa > Chordata > Aves > Passeriformes > Eurylaimidae > Serilophus > Serilophus lunatus. The sequence goes on along the minus strand of VXBA01001408.1, from coordinate 1,741,526 downwards.
ATGCAAATTCCATCTCTGCCAGAAAATCTATACAAAGAATGAAAAAAATGAAATCAAACTCAAAAACCATTCACTTGGGCACTACCCTACTTGTTCTTCAATGGCATTTCTGCTTAAGGTTACTTCTTTCTTTAAACTTCATTTTGGTTTGAAACTGCAGATCTCTCAATGGGTTCAGATAATATTTCTTAGACTATTAGAAAGATTCTGGTAGTAAGGAACAGGCACCAACTGACCTTTTTGAAGTATCTGTTGTATTTTATCACATAAATGGCATTATTATGAATTAAAATTACTATGTATTATTACTATGTATTAAATATTATCATGTACAATATTATATTTGAATTCTAGTATTACCAGATTTGGGAATTCTTTTTTTTTTTTTTGGTAGGATTTTTCACTGTTTGCTTCCTCCAAATGAGATGTTTAAGCTTCCCTTTCGCCATATTTTGGTTATTTATGAATATGCCTTTATGGAAATTTGAGGTAATAATAATGATTAAGACAATTTTCTTTCATTCTGGTGTTTGTTACGGATAGACGTGAGCTATAGAATTCTTATTCAAATTGACATATACTAAAAACATACTTGGCTAAACCAACAACAACAACAAAAAAATAGCTCATCTTCTTACCTTTTAAAGCCAAAGCAATGTATCCTGTATTTCCTGTACAATGCTGTTTATAAAAGTATATGGTCTATTTGCAAATAGAAGATGGATCTATGTGTTCTTAATTGCTGCTGTATAAATGCCTATCAGCTGAGTTGTAAGGCCTTATCTGTATGATTTTGCAATTGCCCTCTGAAACAATTTAATTTTGTTTAGTATCTTTGAAACAAAACTCCCTTTTGAATAATTTTTATGCTATTACATGAAAAATTTTTAGGATGCTTGATACATAATAACAAAATCCAGATGTTTGACAGTTAAGAATAAAAATTTAAGGAGACAGATATAGGAAGCATATTCCAGAGAACAAAAGTTGCCTAGAAATGTCATTATCACAGATACTCTGATGATATCTGTGACAAGACAGACCAAAACAAAAGTGGTGGAATAGAAAGAGAAGAAAGGAAACGTCTTTTGAAAGAATTATTTTATACTTGAAAACATCCTTACATTTCTGTCTAGAAATATTATGAATCATTTTATGCAGTTTGCACCACACAGATTAAACCATAATAAAACAATGCAGCAGAAGTGTGGCTAATGGTACTGTCTCATTGCTGGTGTATTCTAAGCCTCACAGCTGTAGATTTGGAGTCCTACAGCACCCCAGGGAAATTTTTGATGAATTACATAATGTATGTGGAAATTAGTACTTGTCTAATAATTCAGTCATTAAATTTGGATTTTTCCTTTTGCAGGCTGATAGACAGTAGCCACAGAGTTCACAAAATTACTGAGATGGTTTTGCCGAAAATACCTGTCAATACCACTTTTAAAAGACTCTAACAGAAGAACAACCTGATTTTAGGTGGGTAAGTTTATGGGGTGATATCACACAGAAAAAGAGCTAAAATATTTAGCACTGTAACCACTGCATTACATGGCTTTTTTTCTATTAAGTTCTATTTAATTATAAGAATTTAAGAGTTGTTCTCACTATGGTATCACATTGTTCTATTTTCATATCAATATTGTTGGATTTTGCCATAGAGGTTGGACAAACAAAATCAGGCAGAATAGATCTTTGAAACAGGTTGTTACAGCTACCAGTGATCTGTACAAATCAAATAGATTGGTAGGCAAGCAAACGTCCTGAGCTTGCCAGAATGTTACCTGGGGTTCCCAGTCACACGTCCTTGTTGCAAACCTGTGCCACACAGTAAAGGCAGAACTCTTAGTGCCAGTGCCCCTTTCTGACACTGCTGTGTTGGCTAAGCTGTGTATAGTGCATGGAATCTCTACATTTATACATGACTATAATCAGGGATAGTAAAAAACCTCTTTATTCATGAGCTGGAAAGAGCACTTTGTAGATTCAAGTATACTGTTGTGATAAGTAATCAGGATATTTCAAAATAACAGTTCACATTTTGCACAGCTTTTTCAAATATTAGTGCTTTCCTGTCTTTCTTCCTGGCATGTCCAATAATAATCTTAGTTAGAATAAATATGTCTGGTATCTGTCCTTTAGATTTAAGATATATATGTATTGAATGAAAGAATCAATGAAATCCTGATTAATTCATTAATTTTTAATGTGGTCCTTCGTACCAATGAGTATAATTTGCATTAGAGAAATGGAGAAGTTCCATTGATTTCAGTGGCACTATTTGCACAAATTTCTGTAGGAAACTCTTTCTTGCATCACAGTCATTCACACTGTGGTATCTCTAAGTCAAAATAAATGTTACAATCTACAATAAAGAACCAAAATAAAAAAAAAAACCAAAACCAAAAACCAACAAACCCAAAAGCCAAAATAACCTCTTCGATTCCTAGAACATCTCAAAATGCTTTCTATATTTAAGTTTACATTTAATACATGATGTTCTGTGACACAGAAAATGGTAATAGATTTTTAGAGACAATAAAATGGCATTGGTGGTTTAAATTAGTCAGTGAAATATTAAAATTAGGTAAATTCAGGTTACCTGGACTTACAGAAGCAATGAGCTACAAAACCTAAGCTGTACCTATTTTAAGTAAATTGTCATAGAACACTTGCTCAGTATATTTTAGATAGAATACTGGGCCATAACCTGTTTCCTTGACAACCACATACGAATAAAAGGTACATTAGCAAAGCTGCAGATGTGTGTCAGTGAATGCTTATTAAGCAGCTCCATGCATTTACATACCATGTGCTCCCAATAATGCATGCATCTTGAAAATCACCATATAAAAAGATTTCTGGGCATGGCCTAATGTGGATTCATAATACTCAAAGGTTTTAACTGAAAATCCTCACATTTTCAATGGAAATATCACACTTTAAATATTGCACTTTAAATTGGACTTGCAATAACTGGACAAAATTGGCATGGTAGGCTTGGTCTGCAAATTGAAACCTTTCTCCAGGATTCTGAATACCTATAGCACTGCTTTCAGCAACAAAATATGGATGGAAATGATGGTTTAACAGTGTCTTTCAGAAATGCTCAAAGCATTCTAAATTTGAATCTTGTAGCAGCATTCAGAAGCAAGCACGATCATATTGCTTTACATAGTGACAAACTAAAGCCCATTAAATAAAAATGAAGCTGCTGTTGCTTATTGCACTCTCATTCTATCCAACATATCCAGGCAAAGAGATAAGGCTTGTCTTCTACCAGTCGACAACAGGAAAAGGGAGGGGTGGAGAAAAAGCTGTGGAAGTTAAAATGACAGTTGTCCATGGACTTTTGGAATAATATTTAGATGCAGCATATAGGCAGCACTCACACTTTCTGTGCAAGTGTTTCTATAGTACTACTTTGGTTTACAGTCCTGGATTAAAAAGAAGCTCAGATAAATAAGATCAGTTGTGACAATTTTGTATACTGACTTCAGCAAGTTTATGTACAAGTTATTTTTGGCCGTTCTTCTTAAAGTATTATTTTTTTATATAAAATGAAAAGTGTATACAACCCCTTGGGCTATCCCCAAATAATATATTTTTAAGAAATAAGTGTAAAATCCTATTAATTAAAAAGACAGGGAAAATGAAAATCTGCAAATCCTGGGTTTAAATTCAGTGGGTGTAATTTGAGAAGTTGCTTATGTGACTAGTAGCCTAATTAAATCTGCCCTGGAATCAATGAAAAGATTCCCATTTACTTTTTTTTGAGTGTGCAGTAAGGGAGAAGACTTCATATATAACAATGAGATTTAGTAATTGAAGATTATCCTGACAATGTTCTACGTTTCCATAAGTGAGCAGTTGAGAATCAATATCCGAATCTAGTATTAATTCCATGGAGTTTGAACACTATCACACATATCTTTTCATGATCCTGAACCATAAACAATGTGGTTATATAACATCACATGCTATTAAGGCTTTTGAGTAAGAGTTTGGGAAATTATTAGGGAGAGAGGGAAGTCAACTGCTGTTTGGTTAGAGTTGTGAGGTGGGGGTTAACTATTATTTTTTGCTCCACATCTGAGCTGAGCTCAGAGCTAAGCAGTTCACATTGGTGGCAGATCAAGCAGCACAAAGCAGAGCTGGAGCCATCAAAATCTTCTTCTTGATGCCAGTTCCTACCTGCTTTTGCTACCATCCTCTTCCACTGCATGAGCAAAGGCCCTGCTACAGCCTTTAGTTTGGAAATGTGCAGTAGGGTGGAGTAGTAGGGCTTGGGCTGGACCACTTTGGTCAGCACAAAGTGGAGAATAAGAATATTTAAAAGCATACAAAGTTAGTTGTCATAATACTGGCCATGCAAAAGTAATGATTCAGAGCAATAGCTATCACTTGTGCATTGGTTTTGGTTTACCAATGCAACAGCAAAGCCAAAAATTTTTGCTATATTTTAAGGAATACTGGAGAGCAGTGGTGGCCAGTTAACAGCTTGAAGACCAACTCCATTTTTTAAAATGGCTGTGTCTAGCCCTCTGGCAGACCAACTAAATAAGGTGTTTCCAAGCAAAGGAATTTAGCTCTATTTTCAGTCCAGCATGATTTGCTACATCAGCTGTACTAAAGGGCAGGAATGGCTGCACTGGCCTGGCCCCCAGCACACCTCACCCAGAACAACAGCAGCCCCTGAGCATTGGAAAATGAGAGGCTGAGTTCAATCGAGTTCAGAAGGTCAATAATTTGTTTTATCTTTTTGATAATCAAATAGGCAATCGCATAGTATTTGCTCTGAATGAACAAAAAATAAATGTTTCATTTGCTCCTTTTTTTAAAAGCTATTCAAAGACATAAATCACTACATTTGACAATAGTCAACAACATAAAAACGTTGTTGTCACTCTGTCTGTAAACATAGCTTCAAGCTTGCCATTGATCTGTGCTAGCTCAGGACTCTGATATGCCCCACAAGTGTAGGCGGCTAGAAAATGGCTTGTCAGCCGCACATAAAAAAATGAGACTTAAATGGAAAATAATACTAAGATTGTTCAGAGATAACAAGATGTAAAGTCAGCTGATTCTTAGTAGCAGTACAACATAAGCTTTTGTATTTTTTGCAAAAGAAGAATTTGGATTTGTGTCATTTATTGCTGCTACTTCATTTTCTTTTTTTTAGACTTGCAGAAGAGAAAAAGATGTAGTTACACCTTTAAGAAGTGTTTGTATGTGTTCTGTTTAGCATTAATGGGACTCGGACTAGGCCATGCCTAAATTTTATAAAGGCAGAATACTTTGGAGAAATACGGTGCATATGCACAGTTCACACAGTTTGAGAGCCAATGAGTTGTCCCAGGTTTCTCTCCTCGCCACCAGACTTGGAGGAGCAGGTGGCTCCTGCAGGCACTGTAACTGTGCTCTTTTCCCCTTCCTGTCCCCTCCACCTGATGCTTGGTAAGAGGAGGAGGGTTGCAAAAAGGAACTCTTTCCCTTGCTCATGTAACACAGAGGGGCATTGAAGCCACTTTGGGCTCGTGAGTGAAGTGTTAGCCTGCCTGAGCAGTGAGGAGGAGCTGTGTTTCCTCTCTTTCATATAATGTATTTTCTCATGTTGATATTAAACAGCTTCCTGAGATGATAATCAGTATTTATCATGAAGAGGCTCTAGCAAAGTTCTGATTTCTAGGCCCATCATGTGGCAATGACAAAGTAGTTCATGCTTTGGACTTTTTTTTTCCTAAAATGAATCAGTTCCTACTATTCAGTGCTTCCAATGCATAGGTTTAAGATTTGAAAACAAAGTTACTGCCCAGTGAAGTCTTGTACATTATAGCTTGTAAAAATAAGCATAAGTTAGTCTTGGACAAAGTTAATATTTTCAAACAAGCTTTAAAACAACACATCAAATTGTTCACTTTTCTAAGACTGTTTTTCACCTGTCTCAAAGCCCAGTTTTTCTCTAAGCTTCCTGAGAAAACAGGTTTTGCTGACTAATTAAAGCAAGAAGTTGAGAGAGAAAATATCTGGGAACGTAACATTTAATTTATGAAAAATAATCAAGAGTTAATCATATAAATAATATAAGTAAAATCATTAAAGAAGGAATCATACTTATGATTAAAGTTATAGAATTAAAGTAGAATATAGAATTACTGAAGCATACTGTCTTTGCAAAGTATAAGAATGTAGGATGATTTGGAATTACTGGACCATGCATGCATCCCTATACCTGGCCCATCTGGGCTTAGGTACTAGGGATTCCAGTCAGTTAATAAGTAGAATTGACCAATGATTGTTTTAGGATAAGGATATATAACTAAGGAACCAATCATTGTAAAGGTTAGATTGAAGAATAGGACAGTTGTGGCATACAATTATTAAAATGAATAGAAAAATAGAACTTAGTAAGTACAAAAACGAATACCAGAATTTATGTAACAAGAGGGTGTATAAACTGTGTGAATTTTATTTTTGGGGAACATGCTTGGTGGCGTGATCCTTTGTTCCCAGTGCTGAATAAAGAGAAATATCTGCTTATTCACATCAAATTGGTGTCAGATAAGTTTCTTTCGTCCAGCTTGGTGACAGGAAGACTGTACAAAATATCTTGGAGCATGTGGCCAAATGAAATCAAGATGTGCCCTTCACCTACATGAACATTTTTTCGTGCTTACGAAGCACTAATGGTAGTGTTGTGCTTGTTTCCTGAGGCAGTAAAAGACATGAAGAAACCCCAATTAGTGAGAATACTACTTAAATTTCCTCGCATTATTTTTATATAGATGTTTTAAAAAATATATAATCAGATAAGGAAAAGGGTAAATGTGACTATACTTAAGTAACCAGACGTAATTTATTTCAGATTTTTTTTTCAAGGAAATGTTTCATCTGTGCGAAGTGGCAGGAGGTAGCACAGGGCTATCTATCCATCCCCAGAAATACTTTCTCTTTCTTCATGGGAGAAAGCCTTGGAAGGCCAGCGAGGCGCTGGAAGGGCCGTGTTAGGCGTATGAGGAGTGCGGAGACGGGCACGGAGCTGCACTGCCAGCCGCCGAGCAGGGGCTGCCAACTGGGAACGCCGCACTTCCTCATCTTTCAAAATTCGCAGTCGTTGCCTATAAGCACCTTGGCCCCATATCCCGCGTTAGCTGAGCACGAGGCCTTGGCCGCGGAGCGGGGACACGGAACAGCGCGGCCGCGGTGCCGGCGGAGGGCGCGGGGCCCGGCCCGGCCCGGCCCTGCCCCGCACACCTCGGGCGATCCCACCGCCGGCAGCGG
>VXBA01001408.1:1720367-1733912 GCA_013399895.1 Serilophus lunatus | reverse complement strand
GGGAGGGGACGGGGCCGTCTCGGCGCGGGGGCAGCGCCCCCCGGTGGGCGCCCGCGGCACCGCCCGCGCCCCCCGCCCCGGGCGGGAGCGTGGGACCCCCGGGCCGTGAGGGAGGGCACGGGGCGCTGCCGGGCCCAGCGAGGCGCTGCTGGGCCCAGCGAGGCCGGTCCCGTGCGGGGGGAGCCGGTCACGGGAGGCGGAAAGTAGGGAGTGAGGTCGGGATGGTAAGAATGGGAAAGTCACAGCTCTGAGAGATGGCTCGTGGCGTGGCTTCAGAGGGATGTGAACGCTGACGGCACGTTCTTAGGCTGAATTCCACTCCCCCCTTGCCCAGCTGTCTGAATTAAAAGAGGAAAGCGCGAGGCTGAAAAAAACCAATTGAAGTCTATGATGCTTATGAGGCTTTAACAGACAAGGTCAATGTTCTGTAGTAACAGGGAAGGATGTGAGAGCAAGTCTAGAAGAGAGAAACTCTGAATGCACTTGTAGAAATAACATGTGGCTGTGCGGAGTGGGGCACTGCCCTGCACGGCCCTGCGAGCTGTTGAACGTCCTTAGACATCATTAACACGAGGCCGCGGGCCTGGAGGCTGCAGGGACCTCGGTGCACTGCCCGGATGGCAGTGGTGAAGTGACCCCATGGCAAACTGTGCAGTCATCGGGACACCGGTGGCTGTGCAGTAGGATTCCAGGTGAGCGAGGATCAGAGCTGGGGCACGTGGGGGGGCACTGTACTTGTTTTGGGGTTTTTTGTTTGTTGGTGGTGCCTGCCCCCGTTTCTGCTTCGGAACAGAGTTGGACACAGATGAGTGTCCCTTCTCATCTGGGGAAGCAGCCCAGAAACAGAGAGAGAGCCTTCAAAGGACACTAACAGAGTAGGGTGAAACAGAGCATAAGGAAATCAGAGTGAACCTATTTCCATGGTGGTAAGTAGCAGAAAATATTAGCACCTCCAGTAGAAATCTGTGAAATGAGAAAACAGAGGAAGAACTCTTACTACAGTTCATCCGTTATCTTGCTGGTTTTTATTTTGCCTGGGTTCTAGCAACTGCCCCTTTGAAGTTTTTTTTGTTATGCCACTGCCTTGTCTTCCAAATTTATCTGACCGAAGTGTAATAAAAGAATTTATTGTCATGCGTAATAGGGTACACTTGCCTGGCAGTGGTTTTCAAAAGTTTAGCAGAAGTTAAAAGAATATTCCTAGATTGCAACAGTTCTCTTTGATTGTATAATAATTATATTTGGTATTTATTGGCCAATAAAACCTATAAAATCTAACTTCTTTCAGCAGCATCCATGTAGAGAGGGCTGCTCTAGTGTTTATAATTATCAGTGCCATCTGTGTGGTGTAAGTAGTCACAAACGTGTTCAGATCCATCAGTCTCTGATCTTGACATAAATTTTTAATATTACTTGTTTTCACTTACAAGTATTGTCCTGGAGTGGTATTTTGTTGATTTCAAAAAAGGTACCATTATATTTTAATCAACCTACTGACCTTTACCTGTACGTTTCAAATGAATACTTAAATTTTATTTCTCAAAGTGATTCAACAATTTTTAATGACAGATTAAGTCTGTTACTGTTTTTGCAGAAAATCTGCAAATGGTGTTGTAACTCCCAAGCAAAAATTCTGTTGTTCAGAACTTAAACTTAGCTATAGATGTACCAAGGACCATCAGCTTATGGTCAGCAAAGGTACTGTTCGGATTCCTAAGGTGATTTATATCCAGACTGAGGGTAAAAAGTATCCAAATAACAGATGTATTTGTATCAGAAAAGGATGGCTCAGTTGGCTGAGGGGTTTTATTGCCCTTTAATAGGTCAAGTGGCATTTGTATACATTTTGGGCAACATTTAAAAAAATGCTAGAATTTCTTCACTAATTCTATAATAAAAGTCATGCACAAGAGTAGCGACATTCCAAATGGACTTTCCTGTGTTTTAATCAAAAATAGTGAACAACAATACATCAGAAGTTTCATCTCTGTGTATTTTGGTCTTGGTGGTGCTCCCTTGGAAACTGAAGAGCAAGTTTTCATTTTACAGTATCAACTGCAGATGGAATGTAAAATATTCCTAAAATATTCCATTTATGTGTGTGCCAAGGGTATTCTGATTTGATAGTGTTTCAGACACATTTTTCACAAATACAAGAAGCAAGACAGGTAAAAGAGAAGGCAGCAGAGAATCATTACAGAGAGGAATAATGGGGCTATTTGCAGAATGCATAGGTAGAGACAGAGAAACAGAAAGGGTTGGCTCTAAAAGCCAATTTGCTGTGGAATTTTTCTGTATAGCTTTCCAATGAGATATAGTTTAGCACACAATAAAAAAAAACAACTGACCAACCAAACAAAAATTAAATGACCAAGTAGGAAATGGTAGTTACTACCATTTTGACACAAGGAATATAATAATATAATATAATTTGGTATTTTGCTGAGCATACCAAAATATCCAGGACTACAAAAACTGGCAATCTATGTGTGTGCAAGTAAAAATTCAAAATATTCGCTTTTGTCCTCAGGAGGATAGATTTTTAAATGACTAGTTGAATACTAAGACTTGGGTTTGTGTGCCTCTCGTCGTAGCAGGAGCAGTCTGATACACTTAGCAGTCAGTCTGTCAGATGATGTGTCTTTGAACTACAACCAGCTGCCTCCAATAAAGAAACAGAAAAAACACAGGCAAGTTCCTGTGGGGCAGTTCACTGGGAGGTAGGGTTGACATCATTTATTTCCTATACTCAGGAAATAACCCTATCAATAGCTCCTGTTGTGAGATGGTTTTGATGTCTGACAGTTGGTTTCTAATACCACATCACATGAGCAAGTCAGATGTAATCTCAGACATTGTCAATGAGAAAAAAGAATCAATTATGGGACAGTGGCTGCTTGCTGGAAGGAAAGTGTTCTTGTCAGTATGCTTTCTGTAAAAGACTCAGTGTGCCAGAAACTATCTGGGTTTCTAGATACTGAACCAAAGCAGATAACCATACCTAACCGCTGTGAATTGCAGATTATCATACCAAATGAGTAAATATCTCTTACTTTAAGCCAAATAAGTGTCATAAACAAACCCATCATAAACTGTGATTTTAAGATTAAAAGGCAGAAAACAATGCATCTAGATTTACCGCTGCTGTGACCAGATGATGAAAATAATTTTCACCCTTGTACCAATTAATTCATTTTTTGATATCCATGGCTTAAGTATCAGAGATATTTCTGTGAATCACAATTCTGTTTGTTCTGAATCCTGTGCATTGAAAATTCTCAACTATTAAACTGTATTAGAAGTTTTGACCATCAGCATCTTCCTGATAGAAACAGTGGCCATGCTGCAAAGTACAAATTTTACTTCCAAGCTTCATCCAATAATATACCATAATGTACCAAATTATGCTCTTGTTCACAGTACATTGTGTTTGCCTTCACAGTAAGGGTGCCACTGCTTTTTGATAATTTGATTTGCAGTGAAGTAGTTGGTGGATTTGTGATAAAGTGTCCCAAGTGTAATGAGATGAGTTAGAGCAGGGGTGTGTGCCCCCAGCACTTAACTTCATAGTAAAGACCCTGTTTTCCAAAAAAGGATTATTTCCTAATACTTTGGGAATGTCTAGTGAAGATTGGTCAAATCTTTATTCTGCCATTTGGATCAAACCCATCGTAATAAATATGTTGGCATTCTTAATGTAAATTATTTCAGGGCAAGGGTCAGCATAACATTTTTCCAGCTGATCACTGGTTTTTGGAGCAGCACATGGAATGTTTAGTAGGTAATTTCTAACTTAGAACTACAGTGTTGTATTATTTTAACCTCTCTTACAAAATATCTGTAGTTGATAATTTGCTTTAAGGTGCATTTTGATTCCACAAGTTGAAAGAAAAGGGTCCTTAACAACTGTGAGTTTTGTACTGTAGCAACTGGTAAGTGCCAGCAGGACAAGTATTCCTTCATGACTTAAAGTCAGAAATGGGCAGTAGTAGTTGAAAACACTGCTCAGATGGGATAAAAGGAATAAATTTCATTATGTGATACAGATGTGAATTTGAACAAAACAGAAAAATCATCTAGTTAAGACAGATTTCCACCAGATACAAATTCAATTGTCAAAAATTGTCAAAATTCAAATTCAACTGTCAAATTAATCCATTTTTTCAGTCTATTTTTCATTCATATTTTGCATATTTTTCTCAACTGAATAAATGAGTATATTTATACAGTAACAACCTGGTTAATCTAAAATTTTTCTGTTATCATTACATCTCATTATTTATTGGCAGTTATTTAACAGTATTTACTATTACAATTAAATCTTTTTATTTGGTAGAAATTAAGAACACACTACCCTAAAGTGTGAACACTACATCTAAACTATAACTGAAGAAAAAAATGTTACTATTCCCTACTTGTTTCACAAATTTTCAGTAATTTTAAAGTAGTGTGAACTATTTATCTAATAAAATTAATGACTATTTAAAAAGTAATATTCTGTTCATATAGTGTTACGTGTACCCCATTATTATTTACCAAATTGTGTTGCTTGTGCATTCATTTGTTTAAAAAGCCTTATCTTGTAACTGAAACTGGAGTGCATGTGATTGAAATAGCAGCTTAGTAGGAGGATCAAATGCAGTTGTGGTGCAAAGTCATTGACAAACAGGCCCAGAAAACAAAGTCCTGGGTATCCACAGAACCACAGCAGTCCAGCCTCTCCCTCCGTGGCTGCCAGACCCTTCTGCCCCTGCTGGGGAGTCGTGTCCAGGGTTCAGGGAGTCACTCGGTGTGATCCTGAGCGGGAGCAGCTGCTGGCACAGCAGGAGCTGAGGAATGCAGTCCCTAGGGAAAGGGAAAGGCAACAGCCCCTCACGGGGACAGGGTGATCCTCTGCCTCCTGCTGGGGGGCTACCAGTGCTCCTGCCTCCTTCAGCTGCAGTAGTGTTGGCACCAGTGAAAATGCAATGATTGAAACCTGAAATCTTATGACAAATTTACATCATTCTTTAAAAGTTAATAAATTAAAACCACATAAAATAATAAAAAACTATAAATCTGTAACTGAAATGGATGAAAAATGCCTTCTAAATATGGTTTTTTTTTCTTGCAGATGACAGTCATGTCCCATTCAAAGGATCTCAAGGATGATTTCCACAGTGACACTGTACTTTCCATTTTAAACGAACAGCGCATTCGGGGTATTTTGTGTGATGTCACCATTATTGTGGAAGACACCAAATTTAAAGCCCATAGTAATGTGCTGGCAGCTTCAAGCCTTTACTTTAAAAACATTTTTTGGAGTCGTACTATCTGTATTTCAGGCCATGTACTGGAGTTAGATGATCTCAAAGCTGAAGTGTTTACAGAAATACTGAATTACATCTACAGTTCCACAGTAGTTGTTAAGAGGCAGGAGACTGTAACAGACCTTGCAGCTGCAGGGAAGAAACTTGGAATATCATTTCTAGAAGATCTTACAGATGTAAATTTTTCAAGTTCCCCCTGCCCCTATGCATACTGTGTTAATGAAAAAGGGACTGTCAAAGAGGAAAAGCATGAAAAGAGGCATGAAGACTCTGCAGTGACAAACGGACCACGAATTACAAACGCATTCTCAATTTTTGAAACAGAGAACAGTTTATTTTCTCCACTTGATTTGAGGGCCAGCTTTAAAAAGGTGTCTGACACAATACAAGCTCCCAACGTCACCCTCGACAGAAACGATGTTTGCAAAGATGCTGAGCCAGCCAGTACCTTGGCTGAGCACTCCTATGCAGTTTCTTCTGGGGGAGATACTTCACAAGGAACACCTTTTGTGGAACAGGACAGCAGCCCTTCATACCAGGTGGGTGAGGAGCGCTATGAAAATCACCACGCCACCCCAGTCATTCAGCAGGGAAAACCAGCAGGCAGCACCTCTAAGCCAGCCTTTAAGCCCCAGGGTACTGGTTTGGCTGTAGCAAAAGTACCAGCCTCTACAATCACCACTGCAGAAGCCCGGCATGAAGCAGTTACCGATCAGACAATTACTTCCTTTCCAAAACCTCAAAGTAAAGCCGGAGATTTCCATTTATCTGGGGAAGAGGAAGGCAATTCTGGTAATGTTTCTGCATCTGAGGCAACTGTCGTTCCACCTGTTTACAGTTGTAACTGTTGTGCAAAATCATTCAATGACAGGGCTTCACTCACTGCTCACCTTCAGCTCCATTCAGAGCATCAGGAAACTTTCATATGCAAATACTGCAGCAAACCATTTGCAAATCTGAATATACTGGAAAGTCATGAACAAGTCTGCATGAGATCAAGTAGCTTATCGGTTCACAATGGAAATGAACAAAATTTTGCAGATAACTACACTGCTGCAGAGGGAAGGAATGGAAGTTCATATGCAAACACAGAGCCTCTGGTGTCTGAAAACAGCATCACTGATTGTTCTAATGCAAACTGCACTTTACCAGAAACAGATCACGTGGTTAAAGTGGTCGATGGGCAGGTATTGTACACCTGCATCGTGTGCAAGCGCAGTTATGTCACATTGTCCAGCCTTCGAAGGCACGCAAACGTGCACTCGTGGAGGAGAACATACCCTTGTCACTACTGCAATAAAGTGTTTGCCTTGGCCGAGTATCGCACCAGGCACGAGATCTGGCACACTGGGGAGAGACGGTACCAGTGCATTTTCTGCCTGGAGACCTTCATGACTTACTATATACTGAAAAATCATCAGAAGTCTTTCCATGCAATTGACCATCGTCTCTCAGTGAATAAAAAGACAGCCAATGGAGGTTTAAAACCAAGTATGTACCCATACAAACTGTACCGACTCTTACCTATGAAATGCAGGCGAATGCCTTATAAGTCCTACAGAAATTCTTCTTTTGAAAATGTTCAAACAAGTACACAGGCTAATGAGACTGCTTCTAACTGTTTCATTCCGACTTCTCTTAGCTCAGAGCTACCACCACTGAATTTTCAACATAGTATAATAGCAAATAACAGGACTCTGGCCTTGGATACGTCTTCACGTGATGATACAGCACCTTCCACGAATACTCCCAATTCTTCCTCTTGGGGAGCAGGTATCTTAAATTCTGACGTGCAGAGAGACTTTTTCACAGCTGAAAAAAGAGTTTCCACTACTGCGAATGACTCTGGTTCTCAGGAGTGTGATTCCTCAGTTGTGTCTTTAACCAATGTGAATGAAAATTCAACCTCTGTCATCAGTTACAGCAGTTCTGCCCCCTCTGTTATAATGCACAGTAGCAGAGTTTCATCAGTAATAATGCACAGTAAAACAGTCACTTCCATGGAAAACAGTAAGGCAGAACCTTCAAATAGTCTACCAAGTCAGCCTGTAAGTGATGATGGTAAGTATGGATCAGATAATTACGGGAAGTGCATTACAAAATCAAAAATTCTTAAGGAGAAAAAGAAAACACTGCTGTACAACAGAGCAGAACCAACTGAGGATATGCAGCACATCACAGGATCTGGAGGTTCATCAAGCAAAACAACAAATACTGTCCAAGAGTCAAGTAAAACTGAGACATACATTGCAAAGCCTGCCTTACCTGGAACATCTGCCGACAGCAATGTTGCACCTCTTTGTCAAATAACAGTAAAAATCGGTAACGAAGCTATTGTAAAAAGACATATTTTGGGATCCAAGCTGTTTTGTAAAAGGGGACGAAAATCCAAACACGAAATCAAACAGCACAATCTAATTGAGGAATCCGAAATGGAGGTAAAAGAAAGAAGCCCATCTAGACTCTATAGCTCAGAATGCCTGGAGCTGACAGAAATGTGTGATGATGTAAGCGATCAGGACTCCAGTGATAAGCCCTGGAGGCCCTATTACAATTACAAACCAAAAAAGAAATCCAAACAGCTAAGAAAAATTAAAAAGACCAAATGGAGGAAAAAGCATGGGAGCAAGAACACTGTTGTGGAAAGTCACAATACATGCAGTCGAGAGTATGCACTCAGGAATGCTCCTGAGGAAAAGGCAGTCAGCCAGGAAGAGAACACAGAAATGCCTAATCTTCATTGTGAGCTCTGTGAAAGAGACCCGTCTTCCACAGGAGAAATTCAAGAACATGTACACTGGCATGTAGCTACTTCAAAACCTTATATTTGTGAGTTATGCCAAAAACAATTTCAAAGTCCATCCACTTTAAAAATGCATATGAGGTGTCACACTGGGGAAAAGCCCTACACTTGCAAAACCTGTGGTAAGTGTTTCTCAGTTCTTGGAAATCTACAGAAACACGAGCGTATTCACCTGGGTGTCAAAGATTTTGTCTGCCAATACTGTAATAAGGCATTCACTTTAAATGAAACACTCAAAATACATGAAAGAATTCATACTGGAGAAAAACGCTACCACTGTCAGTTCTGCTTCCAGAGCTTCTTATATCTTTCTACCAAAAGGAACCACGAGCAAAGGCACGTACGTGAGCACAATGGAAAAGGATACGCCTGCTTTCAGTGCCCCAAAATCTGCAAGACAGCAGCTGCTCTGGGAATGCACCAGAAGAAGCATCTATTCAAAAGTCCAGGTCCACAAGATAGAAAAGAACAGTTTTGCAATGAAAGCACTAAACTTTTGGAGAGTCCACGTTTCCTTGGCTCAGAAGGAAGCGAAGTGAAAAATACACAAAATGCAACTCCAGAAGTTATACTCTGAGTGAGCTGAGCGAAAGAGAGGGAAAACTCAAAAAATACTGGAATTAATCTATTGGAAAAGATACAGATGCATCGAACAGGGAAACGTCTCCATTCAGTATCACTTACTAAGATCAAACTTCTTCATCTAAACGTGTGTCAATACATGCAAAAGAAGGAACAGTAATACAGAAAGACTAGTATTTGCAATAATACATATTTAGCGTGAAATACCCCAAATACTTTTGCTGCAATAGACTCTTAATATAGAGAGAGAAAGGAAAACAAATGACCAACCAAAACCCTTCTACTTAACATTACAGGAAACTAGTCACTGAACTGTTTTACAGTGCTGGTTTTGAGTCAGAATCATTGTAGGCAAAAGAAAGTAGGCTCCTGGTATATTCTGTAGAAGGCATTTTTGCTGCAGAAACCATATATCGCATTTCTTTTTTTAACAAAATGTGTTTATAAAGGAAATAATTGTAATCTAATGTATTCTAAGGTGAAGGTGGGAAGTGTTTCATGAGCTCGGGTGTACCGAAGTACAGTTTAGTTCTGCCATGCTTTTCTGTAACTCAGCATTTACAAAACATATTCAGGAGTTTAAACTACTCTTTTCCTTTCAATATTCAGTTTTGTAGTTACCATAATAACTGTTAAGTCTGAGTGCTTGTGTGGAAAGTATTCCAGATTTATGATATCTCTGAGACATTTAATAAAGATTCAGTGGAACTCACTCTAGCCAGTCTTCCAAACTGCCTAATTCCCCATGTCAGTGGCCTGGTGAGCTGCTCAGGTGCATTGGTCTAAAGAAAATGGCTCTCATGAAACAGCCTAGCTTAAAGAAATCCTGTATGGAAATGTCCACCTCCTGGTGGGTCTGCAACTGAGAAGTATAATTCTTCTCAGCAGAAGAAGAGGAGATGTAGACAGTTTTCTTGTTTTGGAATAATGCCTGGAAACAAGTGACATAAATACTGTGATTTTGTGAGGAGTAGGTGAATAAGATTCTTGCTTTCATCCTTGCTTGCCCTGAGGCAGTCCTTGTGTACAAACAGGAATAGGGCCAGTTTGTGGGGTTTCCTGTCATCTCCATGCCTTAAATGCAACATTTAACCTTCCGCTGTCCCGTCTCAGCGATCCCAGCCGTGCCAGCTCCTGGCCCTGGGCAAGCTGTCACAGTGTCCCGTGGCCCATAGCAGAGAGGTGCCAGGAACAGGCTGCTGGAGAGAGTGTTGATCTTTCTGCCTCCCTCATCCTGCCACACTGAAGGCTATGGTGAAGACTTACAGCTTCAAAGTTCATTAAGAATTGGTTGAACGGGCTTCTGAAAGACATTGCCAAAATATTCCAGTTAATACTGGTTTGTGGAAATGTGTTTCATTTTACTGGAGGTGTTTAAAAAAGTCAAAGCAGATGTATGTCTACAAGTTGCATTTTATATGACAGGGCTCTGTTGTACTGTATCTACATTTCCAATTAGTTATGTATGTTCATCCCTGTGAAGTCAGGACAAGGGGTAGTGACCCTTAGCTTCAGTCTGTGTGATGGTTCACAGTTTGTTACTTTGTCTTCTTGAATATTTTAAAGAAACTACAGCTTGGGTACAATAAAATTACAGTTGAAATGTTAATACAGTATTGATTGAAGTAATAATATAGTCCACTTACTTATTCTATCACTGGTGAATGCTATGAACCCTTTGAAAACTTTTGGCTTCATGGCAGCTTTGGTTCCATTTAAATAAGGATAATAGAATAATAAACACAGGAAAGAGTAATGACATTTCAAAGAAAGTACACAAAGATATCTTTTAAGTGGACTTGTATGATGATAAATATAGACCAAAGCAAATAAGGTAGAATATTTATAAATACAAAGATAATTTTACAAATATTTTATATAACTGTATAGTTCATAAGAAAAATATTGTTAGCTTGTGTTAGGGTTGGGGGGGTTTGTATATTTTGATAAAAACACAACAACTTTGTAACTCTGTATATTCTCTACAGTTTATAGCAAAGCAGTTTTAAGATGGCAATGTCATGTTTATAGTTCAATTGTGGCACTTTTACTACAAGTAACATGTTGCAGTAATTAATAGAGTATTAATGACCAAATTAGAATTAAAGTAAGTGTAAGAGAAGGTAAATACTATACGTTGTCAAAGACTGTAATTTGCTACATAAGCACATCTGTATTTTTGTTTAGAAGAAAATATTAAATGCAGATGTTAAGGATTGATAAAGAGTCTAATTTTATTTTTAGAAAGAGTGATTATAACTCTGTTTTTGCTTAATTAAAACAACATATTCTTATTTTTCTGTAAGTCTCTCAATTTTTTAAGTTATTTTAATACTTATGTAATCTATAAGATCCAGAGATACATATCTTCTTATAATTATTTTGTTCTAGGATTAAGCAACACAGTTACCAAGCATCCTTTCAGTAAGGTCAAAACAGCAAATTGAGAACATGCCAGAGCTCAAGGGAAATGATGGTATCTCCTGACATCACAGAAGGTGAATATGCTCAGCAGAATAGAATTTACCTGCTCAGTGTCTCAGAGGACTTGGAAGACAGGTGAAATGTGTTTAATATTTTGCAACATCTTAAATGTATTCATGAAGACCTGAAACCTCAGAAATTCAATTCTGATAGTAACCTTGTAGTATAAATTGTGTATGTTACTTCAAATTTTTTGAGACTACTGTCAAGAAACATAGTTCGAAATGCAAATATCCAAGTGCATATGAAAATACAAAGATACATACAAAATAGAAGATTGTGCATATTCAAAGTACTTTCCCCTTCAGCTAGGTGTCACTCATCTGTAACCTGCATTACAAATTAAATTTAAGCTAAAAAATGCAAGTAATTTTGGGATGGTTCTCAGGAAGATGTATAACAAAAAAAAAAATTGAAGTTTGCTACATGTAACAAATACACTCTTTTCTCTATAAATGCTCATTATAAAGGCAAGTGGACCAGCCCAAAGTTTGTGCATCTAAACAAAATGTTAGTCAATCCTCATTTATGACATACCCAAAATTGGACAAATGTACTAAGTGATATTGCTGTCTTCTGTGAAATGAGTTAGTATCACACAGCTAAACTACAGGCAGAAGCATGTGAAGTAAGCCTCTATGTGTCATCATCAGGATCATTTGTTCTAAACTTCCTTAGTACATCAGTTCTCACTGACCGTTCCAAACCTTGGCTGTGAGGGGCTATCTCACACAAGCAAAGATCCCCTCGGTAAATCCTCAGTGTTAAACGAAGAAATCTTTCCCCTAAGTTTGCAAGTTAGCACATCAGTGTTTGTTTTAATTGTGTCCTCAGCTTCACAGACCTACCTGTCATACAGATAGATACTCCTAAAATGTAACTTTAAGGCCAGAAGTTAAAGTTATGCAATTGAAACAGTATTCTCAAGGGCTTTGCTAAAATAAAAGGGAGTGTCAGGAGTCAGACGAGGGCAAGACTCAAAAGTTGAATTGATAGCGTCCATGCTTTAAAGAAAGCTGATGCTAAGTTAAAACAGTAAACCCTAACCGCAGTCGTAACTTTTGAGAGTATGGAGGCAGTAGAGTCACACAATCTGAACTTTCAAAAAGCAGCAACACGCAGTTTAAGCACACATCTCCATTCTCAGAGTGCTACCCTGCTGCTTTCTCAGATCAAAGCTCCAATTCTGCCCGGGTTAGCCTCAGTTCACCAGCCAGACAGAGCAGCCAGCCTAGACAGCCAACTGTAGATAATCAAATCCTCAATTTGTACTGTAGAGGAACCTCTCATTTCCAACAGGTTAAGATTCAGCTTATGCAAACTCGTGTCTTTGTGCAGGTTTAGGTTTTGCATGCACACAAATACGTGTATTACTGGTGTGATGAAGCAGTTTATTCCCCATCACTCCCCTGCCCGCCACCTTTAAACACGTAACTCTCCTCTCCCAAACACTGCGTGGAGCGTGGGCGTGTGGAAGGAATGTCACCACTGCCGAAGGAGCAGCAGGGGAGAAGCTGGTGTAGGAAAAGCCACCAAGAAATGAGACAGCAGTGACTCTCAGACTTTATGGCTCAATGCCGTATCATAATAATAACGAGTGGGTTGTGCGGACCCCAGACAGATACCCACCACCACCAGCGTGGGACCGGGGTGAAGTGCGGGAGTAACCAGGTCACAGAGTGTCACATCAGGATCTGTGTCTTCAAGAAATGTTGGTATCAAATGCAGTGCAAAGGCCCTTCAGCTGAGCTGCTCAGCCTGCTAACCCCTCCGGCCGCGCTGGGACTCGCCCGGGCAGTCTGCAGACCCCTGCTTCTGGGGCAGCGCTGGCAGCAGCGCCGCTTCCTACTTGTGTCCTGGCACTTCCTACACGGCCGAGCCGGTTACTGTGAACTGATGACAGCGGAGAAGCCCCTGGAGCGCCCTGCACAGCGAAGGGCGCTCGGGCACCACGGCCCGCAGCGCCCGGACCCGCCTCGTCCCGGCCGCTGAACGGACCGGGCTGTGCAGGGCAGCGCGGGGGGCACAGAGCCACAGCTTCAAGTCGCTTGGAAAACACCTCTGAGATCAAGTCCAACCTATGACCCAACACCACCACGTCAAGCAGACCATGGCCCCAAGTGCCACGTCCAGTCTTCCCTGGAGCACCTTCAGGGACGGTGACTCCACCACCTCCCCGGACAGCCCGTTCCGACGTATGATCATCCCCTCTGTGGAGAAATCCCTCCTGATGTCCGCCCTACCCCTCGGCTCAGCATGACCCCCGGTCCCTCCGCGCTGACAGCGCCCCAACCCGCACAGCCCGGCGGGAGGAGCCACCACCGCGCAGGCGCCGCCGCCTCCCGCGGGTAGGGCCGGGCGGTGGGG
>VXBA01001408.1:1667549-1719898 GCA_013399895.1 Serilophus lunatus | reverse complement strand
TCAGCGGGCGAGCAGAAATGCCCCCTCCCGCCCGGACCTCGGGCATCGGAGTCTGTTTGTCAGGCGAGAAATTGCGAAATTGGCGATGTGCAGGAAGTTGGTGGCGGAGGGCTGTGCTGGAAGCGGTCAGTAGCGCTCCTGTGCCTCTGGGTATCGCGTGTGCGAGCGGAGGGAGAGGCCGGCGGCGTTATTGGGGCGGTTCGGGAGTGCGGGCACGGCCGGTCGGTAACGTGGGAACCCGGCGGCGGGGCCGGGGAGCTGGGCTGGGCACACGCACTTCAAAGAGAGTGGGAGAAACAGGATGTGCGGCGGCTTCCTGAGGGGTATCGGAACACACGCACAGCCCTCGGACTCAGCCCGTTTGTTTCCTTTCTCACGCAGCCGATCGACTTTTTTGAGAATGAAGCGATACATGTTGAATCGGGCTTGGCGCTGGCACTGAGACCCGGTTGTGAAAACGTGTTGGAGGATGAGGTTTGGTGGAGGAGTGGAGCCGTGTTTACTTAAATCCCGTCATGCGGCGTGGAGCTGAATGTGTCTTCAGTAAATAGAAGGCTGGGCCGTGAGAACAGGAGAGGGCCTGGAGTGTGGTGGTGGGAGCCTGGTGGCCTGTCGGGCAGGCACGGCTCAGCACACCTGGCTGAGATCTGCTGTTGGCAATTAGCGCAGGAACAATACGTGTCAGCTTACCTTTAAACAAGAATACTGTTAGGTTTGGGATTAAAGCATGAATTCATAGAATCGTAAAATGGTTTGGGTTGGAAGGAATGTTAAAGATCATCTCGTTCCAACCCCCTGCTATGGTCAGGGACACCTTTCACTAGAGCAGGTTGCTCAGAGCCCTGTCCAACCTGGCCTTGAGCACTTCAGGGAGGGGGCAGCTGCAGCTTCTCTGGGCAACCTGTTCCAGAGCCTCCCTATCCTCACAGTGAACAATTTCTTCTATGTATCTAACCTTAATTTCCCTTCTTTCTGTTTGAACCCATTACTCCTTGTCCTATCACTACAGTTCCTGATGAAGAGCCCCTCTCTGTCTTCCCTGTAGACCCCCTTCAGATCCTGGAAGGTCGCTGTGAAGTCTCCACACAACCTTCTCTTCTCCAGGCTGAACAGCCCCAAGTTTCTTAGCCTGTCTTCAGTAATCTTTAGCAACCAATTTGTTATGTATTCCCTGGGAGTCAGGGCATAGGGTTCCCCAGGGAGCAGGACTATGACCTGCTTCCTAGGAAATACCTAAAAAGTTGATTGCTAAAGATTACTGAGGCTGACTTGTTTATTGACACCACTCTGCTCCATGTCTTCTGTCATAAGGTTTTGTCAACACTGGACATTCAATTTTGTTTTACATTTTGTGATACTTGAACTTGGTAAGAGTTTTCCACTAAGAATTTAAAGAAAAAAACCCAAAATGTCTTGAAGCTTACATTGAAACTGTTTTTATTATCCCATTATGTGTTTTGGATTGAGCCTCTGGTTGTATTGTAACTCTGAATGTTCAGTTACCTGACAAAATTATCAATAAACAGAGGACTGTGACCTGCTTCCTGGGGAATATATAGACAGTTGATTGCCAAAGATGAACCTGTAAGAGTCATAGGAGCCCATTTGGAAAATGAGAGGAAGTAACAGCTGCAATAAAAAATGTGTCTTGAAACACTGTGAAAATCACTTTGTAAATCTACTTGTTTCTGCAAACAAAACAAAATCTGTTTAAAAAATAGATGAGTTAGATATGCTCTGGAGGCTTGGGAATTCTGTAGTGCCTAGATGGTCTTTTGGCTTCTTTGTAGAACAAATACTGTTTTATTTTCACTTCTTGCTAGTATTTTAATACTGCATTTTATAGGGAAAAACACCGTGAGTGAATAATAATAAACAAATGTAACAATGTGATCCCTCCTGATCTGGGGGGATTAGCAGGAGCAGAGCACACTTTGGGAAGCTGATGTTCACAGTCTGAAGGAATTCCTTGTAACTCATTTCTTTCAAGTTGAATACATTTCTCTGCCCAACCTTTGTTGGCAATTAAACTACTACAGGACTTGACAGACTCATTTTATGTGTGTTGCACGAGAGAGCATGGCAGTTTTAACGAGGTAATGGCAGTTCTGGGCAATTCTGCTTGTACAGAAAACACCATCTGCACTAAGATGTTATTTATACTGTTGTTTTGCAATACACAAATAGGTGGTAAAATCTAAAGTTAGTGATGTTATACAAATCATCACACCAGATTTGGAGTTGAGACATGTACTTAAAGGTGTCTTAAGTAGCCATTACGTTCAGAGCAGTGAAGAAAAATCAGTAGGAACATTTGCAGTCCCTGGTTTTGTGGGATATCAGTGTTTGCAGCCAGGCTCCTGCCTCTGGTTTTCAAGTAAGAGGCAAGATCAACTGGTCTTACCAGTTTAAGACCCCATAATATCTTTGGAAAATGTAGTATTGCACTTCAGCAGGTTTTCACCAAAAATCCCCTGAAAGTGTCTTTCCATTATGATGACTTTTGTATTGGTGGCTCTGTGTTACGTGTCAGGGTAGTGACAGAAGTGCTTAACAAAGGTCTTTAGACATATTCCTTAGTGTAGTGTTGTAACTGTAGAATTAGCTTCTCTTTTCATTTTGTGACATACAGTGGCACATTTTTAGGTGGCAAGTGTTTTTAGCTGCTTTGATTTTTGGAGTGTTCACTGAAACCTATCTTAGTGGAAAATGTCCCTGTCATTTCCTAGAGCTTGTTTCACAAAATTCAAGATCTTGGATTGTGCTGCACTCCTGGAGTGGATTTAATTGTTGCTGTATAATATGTTTAGTCCTGTGAGGCAAATACTTTGTGGTTTGTGTGCATTAATGTCTTCTGACAAGGACCTGGAACAAAGAAATTGAAAAGGTGTACACTAATTGCACACTTCCACTCGACAGAGGGTATTATATGTGTACACTGAAAATCTAAACATTCAAGCAGATAGCTGATGTTATTAATACTTGATTTTTATGTAACCATTATAGCCTTAGTTCTCTCAGAAAAGAAGACTGTAATTGAAGAGTTGAGCCTTTTTTTTTTTTTTATCTTTTTAAGAAAATAAGCCCCTTGGAAAAGTTGGGCCACTTAGATGGATGAAATGTCTCCCACAGTCACAGATATTAAGAAGTGTTTGAAAGGATGTGAAATCTCATGCTCTGAACTTCACCTGACAAATGTTCTGTGGTTATTTTTAACTCAGAACTAAGAGTCATCCCCTGCCTACCAAAAAGCTCAATAAATTTGTGCCATCAAGCCAGACACTTGGACTGCGAAATAAAGGTTTTTATCTTATTAGAAAATCAAACCTTGTATTTCTTCTATTTCCTTGTGTAGAAAGTTTCTTTTAGTACTGAAAAACTGCAGTAGAGTAGACATAAAACCCATGAAACTATAATAATTCTAATTTCCTTTCTAAGTCCATTTTATGGTGCCTTTACAGTGATGTTTAAGTAATGTTATATCTTAAATATTATACATAAAAGCAAGATGATGAAGTTACAGAGTAATAGCTAAAACATAATGTTTTATGTTTATCCCAATACTGTACTCAACAATAACCAAAACACTAACATATTATCAACACTACTCCAACCACCAATGCACAGCACAATACTGTAAAAGCTGCTATATAAAAAATAAACTCTATCTCATACAGACCCAATACACATAAAGATCTTTATCAGGAAAAACTGGCACATCTAGTTCATGCTTATTAATTACAAACTTAGAGTATCGGTTCTCTGGGGATTACCAGCCTCTTTCATGAATTGATTTATGTATTTTATTGAAATAGCTTTTTTTTAAAAAAAAAAAAAAAGGCATTGCTCAATCCAATGCCTGTCTTGATTCTTCTGCAGTATCTCACATATGGGTAACTGAGTTTAGTCCCTTTTTGGAGTCCACCGGCATTGAAAACAGGTTCTGTTCGTGTCTCTTAATGTGTCAACATTGTGTGGTGTTCAAAAATGATACATATACTTCTTCCTCTCCCACCCCCAAGCCGATGAAAAGCTCATTGATGCTTCTGAGAGCACAAGTTTTAACTGTGGAGGTTCCTGAAGTGTCTGTTCATGCTTTCCATTAGTGTCCACATCCCTCACTTGGAAAACATCATGCATGAGGTTTGGTCCCTGTTCCACTGTCACATTCTCTGCTCAGATACAGCTGGAGCAGCCTTTGCAATGCTGGGCATTACATTCAAGACTGGAATAATTTTTTTGTGTTAAATGGTTAATTTAAGTTGAAAGAGTGTGGAGAAGATTAAAATCAGAACTCTGATTTTACATCTTAACAGCATAGCAAATACAGTTTACTCCACTGTGCTTCATAGCAGCTTTTTTTTTTTTTTATAAAAAAAAAAAAGAAACGTGGCATTTCAAATCTAGCTTCAAACTGCAATTATTGAAAGGTCATATGTTATTCAGACATGATAAGTAACTGAAATTCAGTACTTCTTAATATCTTAAAAATAGATAAAGTTGATTCCACATTCCATTATTTCATTGGGAGAGGTATTTCCAGTAGCAGAATAACACAGTTCTGGTTGCCTGTGGTTTAGACAACAAAGTGGAGCAGGGACAGAGAGCTCACTGATTAGGAGCCTCTCACAGGAAAGAGAACCAGAAAAGCCTGTAGTTTCTTTTAGCAGAAATGTTTAAAAGGGTCTGTTTGCTGTCTTCAAAGACATTGAGAGAGGAAGGAAATAACTAGGAGGAAAATAACTGTTTAAGCTGAAGGATAGTGTTGCTGTAAATTAGTGTAGATGTCTGTGGCATTCAGATTTCAGAAGAGCTTTCCAATCTGAACACTCTGAACTGATTTTAGCTGTGACTACTTAGAAACAGCCATTTCCAAAAAGGTCTGCCTTATCTCCAGCCTGTTACTGGAGTGACCTGGATTCAATACTCAGCAAATCTTTGTATTCTTTTGTTGACAGTCTTTCTTTCTCATTAGAAACTTCTTTTTCTGTTTGTTCTTATCTTTGTTACTTTGAGTCAGAAGGTGATTATTCCCCTTCTGCTGGACCAGGCAGTTACACAGTACTCATGACTGATACATTTTCAAAGGTTCAGCCAACTTAAAAGCCACTGTTCATTTTGGAAAATGAAATAAAGATTTGATAATCAGCTTCTTTTAGCCAAAGTATTTGCAGAGAAAATACCAAGTGAACAAGAGCTCAGCCGGGTCGTGCCTTGGTGTTGTGACCTAATGCCACATCACCTCAGGCTGCTCAGATTTAGCAAGCTGTGCAGGGTCAAGCCCGAGGTGAGACCTCTCAAGGGAAAGTGCAGGTGCTGCAGGAAGTGGTGCTTGTGAGTCAGTGTGTGGATGTAGCAATTTCTGTGCCCTCTTGGAGCTTATGGATTGAAAGTGAATATGGAATTGCATGCTAACTGAATGGAGAAGTAAATT
Organism: Serilophus lunatus; assembly: GCA_013399895.1. Lineage (NCBI taxonomy): Eukaryota > Metazoa > Chordata > Aves > Passeriformes > Eurylaimidae > Serilophus > Serilophus lunatus. Next base: position 1,714,464 of record VXBA01001408.1, on the reverse strand, counting down.
TTGGACACATTAAAACTGTAAATTTCTTGTACTTAATATTTTGCAAGTTTTTCCTGTTCAATGTTTACAGTATTTTTTTATTTACAGATGATGCCAAACACTTAGTACCCAACAAAATGAGAGATTTTTTCTGTACCATAAACTTGGACCAAGAGGAAGTTTTTCGTACACAGGTAGTTGAAAAATCTTTAAGGTAAGCTCAATTTTTAAATTTTTAAATTGAGCCAGACTGCCAAAGTTCTGAATAAAAACAAGATATGTAGCAATGTGTATGTGCTTTTGCTTGTACCTTTCTAAAATGAGAGCTGACTTATGGCAACAACTCAGATGTTGCAGCAACGTGTGAATCATGAGAGTAGTTGAAAGAAGGTAGAATTGAGGCTTGTGAGCAGAATGGTGCTTTGTCAATGAAACTTGCTAAAACATATTTCATTATTACTTCATTCTGTTACATTGGGCAGCATAACATTCTTTTTCCTGCCAGGTCGTTTTTAAGGGAAAGAAATGTACTTACTCCTTGCTCTCTGTCATTTCCTGTTTCTGACATACAGTTGGACTGTATTGTTGGAATTCTGCTCTTAGTGTCTGTCTGGTAAAACCTGTTTGTAGAATGAAGGAACAGGAACTTTTCCAGGCATGAGAGTTTTCTGTGCTGTGGGATGTCCCCCTGAATAGGCCTTGTTCTCTCCTGAAGTTCTTGTTCTGAGAACTAACCAGGACCCTGTAAGAGTGTCTTGCTCTGCCTCCCTGAGCAGCACTTCAGTGTAGATTCTGCTTCTGTCTGAGAGCCTTAAAAACAATCAAAGAAGTCATGATAACATAGCTGTGGTAGTGGAGGTGCTTTTATGTCTCAAAACTCAGAAGTTCACTGCTGATCCATACTGAGGCATCACTGCAGCTGCACTGTTCAGAGTACCTGAGTGACAGTTTCAGTTATCTGGAGGTGACATTAAACCTTCCTCTTAAAACTCAGAAAGTCTGTTCAAACTCTTCAGAGTTTTCCTAATTCCTATTTCCAGTGCTTCTGTTGTTATTGTTTGTTCTTTGAGCTGCCTCTCCAAGTTTTTGCACATGAGGAGCAGCATGTGGCTCACGTGGCAAACTTAAATAGGGAATTTTACTTTTTCCAAACATCCTTTCCAAGCCTCCTTATGCTTCTGCACCAAAAGCAAATGCCACATGTGTGCAAACAGGAAAAAATATTTTGCTTTTACTCCTGATCTGTTACTGCTGTAGTGTCAGATCAATAGAATTTTCAGAATTTAACTGGCTGCAGTTGAGGTTGACTACCTGGACAACTCAACTGAGTAATGTTAAAGACACTTGATAAAGCAGGAACTTAACATTTCCTTTTCAAACAGACAGTAGTTTGGTGAGCAAAAAAACTCAGCCCAGCATATCTTTGAAAAACAAAGACTTTTCAGTCTAATTTTTATATTAATAAAGGAAACCGTAAAAGTTACTGCTGTGCTTAGAAACAACACCTGTTATATATCATGCTTACATGGCCATTTTGATTATGTTCTGTTTTAGAATAATTAAATTTATATTTTCATCACCTGATAATAAAAGTATTAGTTGCATTATAAAACATTTGCTAAAATAGACCACCTTATAAATAATTTTTCAGTAGCACTGAAGTTTTAACTGAAACTTGTTGAATGAAAAAAAAATGCCATTAGTACTTTACAGAGGAAAGGAAGAAATATCTTCTTATAACAAAACAACATTTGGGGAGAAACTGGCCTCAAATAACTCTTGCCTGCTCCTCCCCCTCATATTGAGAACTTTTCAGGTCATATGAAATTAATATTCAAAGTTGAGAACATTGTATTAGGAATTAGAGCTCAGTGTTCTGAATCACTCTTTGCCCATAGGTGTCTTTCTGTCTCCACTGACTTCATGGGTAACTCCTTCATCCTCTGAATTAGAGCTGTGCTAATTTGGATTCACAGCATGAGTTGGGTTCCATACAAACTGATGAAATGGAATAAAATAACTCATCCTTTATTAGCAGCAAGCAGAGTTGGATGCTTACACTTGATTGCATTGATGTGTATGCTGTCAGAAAGGCTGACTCTCATTCTAGAAACATGATTATACCACCTTGTTGCTTATTGCTGTGTTAAACTAGAATACTGTACTAAGGTAGAGGTAGTGGAACAGAAGAGGAAAGCTCTGATCTCTTATTAGTCTGAAAACTTTATAAATTGCTTTTTAGTAAGGTGTAGTACAGTATTATTTTAGTCACAGGTGAAACTTTGAATTTCATTGTTTTGTTTTATATTATTTGCTTGCTTTTCCTTACAGTTGGTTTTGTCACCATATTATGGGTTGCAAATTGTTACTGGCTGTAATCTAAATTTTAGTCTATGAATATCCACTAGTTTAACATCTGTGGAACTAATTATCACTAGAATTAAAATTAGTCTTGACTAGAGTGATTGAAAACTATTAAGAAGTGTATTTTTTAAATGTGAAAATAGGCTTGAGCTTCCGCCAGCACTGGGAATGTTGTTAGAATGCAGATGTAAAACAAGTGACTCCAAAGTTAGAAAAACATGAATTAATACTGAAGTGAAACACGGTTATTTTGGCTAATGACTCAAGAAATATTTCCTGACATGGTGTGGGATTTCTGTGGGTTCTGAAGAAAGAAAATTTTTTTTCCCTTGGACAGTTTAGGAACATCCATGAGCCTCCTCAAATGTCTGTGGTTAAATATGAGGAATTGGTGGGGGAAGGGGGGAAGTTGTGGGGTGTGTGGGTCTCCTTTTGTTTTAATTTAAACTAAATTCAGTTTGTTTTACTTCAAACTGAATTTCATTGCAGTACAGGGTTATAGCACAAATGAATTCCCTTGTTGATGGATCTGTTGCTTTTATCAGCTGACAGATTGTGGGACATTGATCAGGGTCTGTCACAGAGCTGCCAGAGCTGTTAATGTAGCAAGGACGGAAGGGCAGGGGACTGTGTCACACATTGAAATTTAATTCCTGTATTACTGTAATCCAGTTCTTCCTGTATGACAGTCTGGTCTTCCTTTGAATTAGTGCTATCTTCTAATTTTGTATCCGTCACAGTCTTTAAAGTTCTTGCATCAAAGTCACAAATGAAAGTACTAAACTGACTGAATCCCTGAGGAACAGGATGAGTAAGTTCTCCATTTTAATTATTCCTCATTGGTATAATATATTGTACCCTGTCAGCCACTTCTATATCCACCTAAGAATTTTTTTACTAATCCATTGTATTCTCTACCTTGAATTTTCTCTCTCTCCCTCATACTTTGCTAAAGAATAATAACAACAAAGCAGTGGTGTTAATTTAGGTAAGGCAAAATATATCAACATGAGTAAAACACTGCATTACCTTCTGTTTATGCTCATACTGTTGACCTGTTCTTTCTTGCCAAATCTGAGACTTTGTGTAATGCTGAAGTCCAAATAATCATAGTGACTGTTAATAGCTTTTTTTCCCCCCTTTGGGCAGCTGGAGGAGGGGGATATATGTAGCTGTGAAGTTTGCTCACTTTTGCCATAGGGTAAAGGTGCTAAAGGGTTTTTTTGAAGTCTCTGCTAATAGTCACCATCCCAGACTAATTATAATTGGATGCAGAGAGTCACATAGATCCATCAAGAATAAGGACTTAACCCTTGGTGATAGGCATTTGTTGGTGTGCAGTCTGGTGTTCCTCTGAGGATGTCTGACTGAAGCTGTGCCAGGAGCAGTTTCCCTTGACACCAGTGCCAGCTTGTTCTTCCACTGTTCCCTCTTTCCGCTCTGGTATCTCTTTGTACTGCTGCAGCTATTATTTGTATAGCTGTTAGGGAAACCGTAGCATGGCATTGACCTAAGTTTAAAATAAGCCTTTGTTTCATCGGTTTTTGGTCTGAGTTATTGAGTCAATACAACTAAAATGAGCAGTGGTGGTAATAAGGAAGTGGAGGCTGTTTAGGGCTGCTGACAAGAAGAACCTGGCCCCTGAAATCAAAGCAGAATTTGTTGGCTTTGAAATGATTAAAAAAAAAAAGAAAAGGAAAAAGAATGAGGAGCTGAAAAACCACAAGTGAATTTTTCAACTGAGAATTCTTAAATTATTTCTCAGTGTAGTGTGAAGGCTAATATGGATTTGTCTGTTTGAAGCCTATGGTAAAAGGTCTGTGTTTGAACAAAAGGAACATTTTCAGTTGTGAAATTCCTTGTAATGAATTCTGCAGTTAAAGCTTTTGTTTCTAAAAATCTATTCTAGACATTTGCAAGACTAGATTTTTCAGCTGTATTCTTTCCCAGAAGTTTTTAAGTTGTTTTAAGTTAGTTATAAACTCTTCTTCTTTTTTAACAAGCCATTGTTCTTAAGCACTGGGTGATGTTTTCTTTTTCTGTGATTATTTTGGAGGGAAGAGAACAGGGATGTTGCCCGTTTTTCATGATATCCTTTGGGAAGGTAATAATGTGAACTGCTTGTTCCAAACATAAGTATATTTGTATTAGTTTAGTAAAGTATTGTAACTGTAGTGTCAGAATCCTACTTTACTGGGAAACAACAAAACCCCAACCTTTGTTTCTGAGTGTGATATAACTGTCATCACAGTACTTTTCTGCATAAAATTAGTTTCATGGACCTGAACACCTTTCCCTGGTGATGTTAATACATTGGAATTGAAACTATTTTAAGTTTTTTAAGAACTCAGTTGTTCTAAAATAGCAGTTTTGTTTGTGGATGCACTTGACTTTCAGAATTCACCACTTGCAGTGACACAAGGAACACTATGGTTTTGTTCAGTCTTGAAATGCAGTGTTCTGACTCTTGCCTCTGATTGCACCAAGAAGTACTCCTTAAGCTTGATGGGAGTAGAAATTCCATCAGTGAAGGTATCAACACATTGTATAAAATCTGTGGAACAAGGAGGACCCCAAGGCCTTTTTCTGTAGAGGGCCGTGCAAATGGGGCTTAAATAGGGTGAACTGTAAACTTTATATTGAACTTCACTAGATGCTGATGTGGTGACTGTTTTAGCACGAGGGAGAATGTGTATTTGAGATTAACATTTTTCTTTTTTACTGTTCTATAGTTTCAAGTGCTTACTGGTTCCTTTCACAGGCCTGAATCTTTGAGCAGCAAGTTTAACATGGAAGTTAGAGCTACACAAATGACAGTTAGTGCAGTAATAAATAGATTGTGTTTATATGTAGTGAAATCATGTACTGAATAAAAAAATGAAACAGAACTTGTGACTGTCTCAGGAAGTCATTTGGGGTGGGTAGAGAACCAACTAGAATAATTTCAGGACAGAAAAATAGAATTGAAATTGCAGAGGAAACAACAATTTCTGCGTGTGTGCTCTGCTTTTTTTCCTTTTCTTAAATGTACCTAAGGCATTGTGGCATTGCAGTGTTACTGTGTGTCCTTGTAGTGAAATGGTTGTGAATGGCTTTGGGTGACTAAAGTGCTAAAGGCCATGGTCTGGGACCAGTAAAAATGTAGCATTTTCATGTTCATCTTCTATATAAACTTCATAAAGGGGTTTTCTATTTTAACTTTCAATCTTTCTTTTCAGCCCGTATTTTGGAGAAGAGTTTTACTTTGAGATTCCAAGAACATTCCAGTGGTTATCATTCTACATTTATGATAAAAGTGTCTTACAAAAAGACCTGCGTATAGGTGAGCGTCTGTAAGGTGCTGTCTACATCTTGAATAAAAACTGGTTATTTTCAGTTGCATTTTCTGTGGGATTACAGGTAGAGTTGTTGGTGATGCATTTTTAAAAACGCTATATGGTGAGTTTAGAGTAAGCATTCCTTTAAAATTTGAAACACTGATTTTTATTTTCTTGCTTTAGTCTATTATACTTCTGTTTATGCTAAAACATGTTTAATTTTAGGCTAATAAAGCATTTTGTATTCTTATTATGATATCAACACTTTTTTTTTTAAATTCTACTTATTTCTTCTTTACTTCCACTACATTGGAATGTTTGAATAATTTCTACTACTTGTAGATCTTTAAAGAATGAATTGTGGAATAGTCCCAGAATAATTACAATTGTGGAATAAGCTATTTACAGATAATTTTTTTTCCCTGTCAGTGCAACCTGTTAATTAGTGGTCTACAAAAGCATTTTGCAGCTACATATGTAGCTTAGGTGAAAAATTCTGAGAGGTGGTTTTCCTCCCCCCCACACATAATGGCTTTATTGCAGCTGCTGTTTGGATATCATTGCTATAAAGCTCTAACAGTCTGCCATGGAAGAAGCCTTTGCATTACTTGAATTGAGGAAGGAAATAATTTGCACCAGGATGTCAGATAATTTGGTATAATAACAGCTTTCCAAATAGCAATCAGAAAAGTAAAAGGCACCTACTTCAGTTTCCTGTTTAAACATTCTTCAACAGCATTTCTGTTCTCTCAAATCTATCACGTTATTTTCAGCCTCAAGTATGTTCTTTTTTACCTCATCTTCTTTCCAAGTAACAAATGGTAATTAATGTCACCAGGCTTTATATAAATTATTTTTCTGCTTTGCTTATCCACGATATTCCTTGTTTCCATGGTTTTTGTATCACATCATAAGCCTAAAAAAAAAAACATGAGAGATTAGAAGAATTCAGACTTCAAAACTATTTAAATATTTGTTCTATTCAGATGAAAGTATATTTATGCTTATTTCACTCTTCCATCCCCCCCTCAGGAAAGGTGTCAATCAAAAAAGAAGATTTATGCAATTACACAGGAAAAGAGAACTGGTTTATGCTTCAACCCATTGATTCTAATTCAGAGGTTCAGGTAACTATTAAATTGCATTTTGAAAGTTAAATACAGATAAGGGTGTGTGATGGTAGAAGTTTATATTGATCTGTAGGAGATAGGGCTTAACATCTGTCTAATTTTCATGAGACAGTTGGCTTTCAGTTGGGTTAGAGAGTAATGCACATTCTACACTTCTAAGCTGCCTGTGTTGTTCCTAATGGTACTTAAAACTGGCAGAAGACTTGAAGCAACTGTTTGGGAAAAGTCTTAAAGTATTTTCATATAAAAAATGCTTGCAGGAGGAACCACATAATTAAGAAGGTGAATGATTTACAAAACTCCTGAATAATTTTTTGCAGACATTTTTGATGTTAACTGAAACGGTGAGTAATTATGTGACATGAAATGATTAGTCTCCAAAACTTGGAGATACTTCTGCTGTGCTCATTGATCTTATCTTGAAAGACTTTTTGTGTTTGGTACCAAATAACTTGCACTTGGTGTGTGGTTCAAATACTTTGGACAGGATTGTCCTAGTAATAAGTAAAAATGAGCTGACTCTAGAAGTTGTAGCAATTCTCTTTTTGGTTTCAAGGACAAAATAGTATTCTTGGGAATCTCTTAGCCTTGTTGCTGTGATAAACTATTAGATTTTGATAGGGTTTTTTTTCAGATTTGCCTGAGGGAGAAAGCCTTAGACTTGGCAGTGTTTTTATTTTTCTAGTAACCTGAAAGTTCCTCTGGGTAGGGAGAATCCTGTCTACTTCTCCAGGAAGTGAATGTGCACAGAGTTCTCATATTATTTTCCAGGATTAATCATCTAGGAGCTATAAGTTTAGCCTGCAGCTGTTGGATATATAGGAAGGCATGTGAGTGTTATACATGAAGACAGATTTTCAAAATGTCGGAGTAGCACTTTGTCTTATCTGTTGAAAATCAATCCTCGTCCAGTCAGGAATGGAATAGAATAATTCATTTGGAAGGGACCTATAGATCATCTAGCCCAGCTGCAAGTTGTCTCATTCTTCTTCCAATTTTTCCATGTGATCACTCTGACTATTCTGAATACTCTAGAAAGTGCTTTCGGTACAGATATGACTTAGACTTACATTGTCATGGTTGCTGTGTTTTGTATTGAATAAAGTATTTCTTTTTATTATAATACCACATGAGTAAATTCAATTAAAATATTCCATTAATGGAATTTAGTGGGGAGGAGGGGGTTATGTATTGGAAAGAAAATGTTTAATTTTTCATGTCTGGGGCATGTGTAAAGCACACTGTCTTGCATGACACTTCCATTAAAAGATGACCTTTTCTGCTAAGGTGTACAATTCTCAGAGTTATCTTCCTGGGTTAGGGCATTTGGGTAGGTTTTTCCACTGTCCTGATTTATTTTCACATAAAATGTGTAAGAGTAGAGCTGACACCAGTTCCCATCTGGAACATTTTGTGTTCCATGACTCTATGCGGAATACTTTGTAGCTGCTTGGTTGGGGTTTTTTGTGTTTTATTCCTTATATCTGCTTTTTGTTTTGTTGGGGTTTTTTTGTTGTTTTTTTTTTTTTTTTCAAGAAAACTGTACTTTTTATGTACCAGTCATCTATTCTTTAAAGATTCACTTTGGAGTAATTAGCAGCAGGTATGTTAGTGGTGGAGGTACATATGAATATTTTGGTACACAGCTGGTAGATGGAGTTCATCAGTTCTTATAGCCTGGATGGGAAACTGTCAGCTTTGCTTTGGTAGCACAAATTAAAGTATCGCTGCAAAGACATTTGAGTTTTTTATTATCTTTGATAGGTTATAGAAAGGCTTAGAAGTATGCTAAAGGTAACATTTTGTCTTTTGTGGAATCACCAGGAATAAACTTGCCATGTCCTACAAAATAAAGTTGGAGAGGTGAAAAAGTGAAAGACCAGCCATTTTCTAAAACCACCTTACTTGTTACAAATTTAGGACTTCTCTAAGGTCACTATTCAATCCTAATGCAGAAGCTTAGACCCTTTGTTTTCTATTCTGGATGCACAGCTCTACATACAGGTAATCTGAAGTGGAGGTGATTAAAAGTTCAGCAAAGTAAAAGCACTATGTGCTTAAGTTAATATACATTTTTAGTGAAAGAAGGATTATGGGTGTTTCCTTTGAAGTGTATGTAGGAGGAGAGTGGCCTCTCCTCAGCCCCTGAAAGTATGTAAAAATTATTTTGATTTTTATAAAACACAGAACAGATGCTTTCTTTTAGCTGTTTTCTTGTTTTGCTGCTGTTTGCAATACTATTGATGGATATTCATTTTCTTTCTTAAAACTTTTCCCTTTGCCAGCTAGTTCTTGAAAAGTGTGTATAAATGTGGGAGTACTAAGTAAAATCAGCATTTGAAATGTTGAGTAGGGCAGACAATGTTTAACTGCAGCAGGCACAAACTTGTTACTATATATTATTTTCTTAAAAATCTTCATGTTTTCTATAATGCAAATAGCTGTAGCATGCTAGTAAAATTTAGAATTGCTTGCTGCCTTTTTTATTTATAAAGCCTTAATTTATCTGGCTTGAAATGGGGTCATATGGTTAAATGTGCTCTTGCTCTTTGTGAAAGTTGCTTGCTATGAATAACAGATTTGATCTATACTTGCAAAAAACATTGATAAGATCAAAGTCTTTCACACACGTCTACAGTTTATGAAGGTAACTTTTAACATTCAATGTTCTTTTTCTTAAAATTGGTAGGATTTATAATTACTGAGCTGATGAATTCCATCTTCCTTTAGTTGATATCTGAAAATTGATTGTTAGCCCATTTGTAAATTGAAAATGGTACCCAGCTGCCTTTGAACAACCCTGAGATCTACAGGTGAAAAGTCCATTCACATAAAGTGCACTGTTTGTTTAATGTATTAGAATGGCTGATTTCTGTGTTTTGAACTAGAAACTATCTGTACAGCCACATTTAAAACCCAGTTGCATATTACGTCAGAAGTTCTGATACAGATCTGCAAATCAGCCACTTTAGGAAGCCCTCATGCTGTTCTCAACAAACAAAACAAAAATGTGCCCAGAACTCTTCATGCATGTTGGAGAAACATTTACTTAGAGCCATGTTAAAGTAGGCATCATGGTATGAGTTTTGAACAAACTACATCCACAAGTAGTTCCCAGGAGCAGAAACGTGCTATTTTACTGCTACTGTTCAGTGTAGAAAATGATCTATGTGTTTTGTTTTTAAAAAGGAAAAGGAAGATGTTTAGGATATTCATAGGATCTGTCTTCTGACACTAATTAAGTCAGCTATGACAATAAGTACTACTGATGTCTTTTCATTTGTCATTCAAAAACTTTGTCTTGTAAGGCTGTTGGCATGCTTCAGTATCCTGTTTTTATCCTGTAAATCTATTTTTGTAAAGGAGTTTCTCTGCTTGACAAATTCTTTCTTAATGTACCTGTGTTCCAATCGATGTAGTAACAGTTTGCAAAACACTTGGCAGGCAACCCATATTTAAAACTGCCTTGTAAAAGAAGCTTCAAGTCTCCTCCCGTGTGACGTACAGAGAGGGAAACGCAACCTTGGCCCCAGGGGATTTACAATAAAAACACTGCAGTTTTATGTCAAAACATAACTGCTATAGAAATGTGTGCAGGGTCAGCTAAGGGTTTTACTTCCATTTTAGTGTTGTATAGCAAAGCTGTAGTTCAGATTACAACTTGTTTCTTTTGCTGTGCTTGAAAATCACCTTCCAGATCCTGTCACTGAGAATTTTGATTGTGGACAGACCACTACCATCTGATGTTCCATTTAGCAAATAGACAAATTCTAGGACTACTAAGGAGAACATTGTCAGAGGAAAGACTCCGAAAGTATCTGATTATCTTAGATGTGAAAGTCACCACAAATAGCCAGGTACTGAAAGGAGTAGCAGGTATTGCTCAGGCTGTAGTTGTTTGGAGCAAGGTTAAGGTACCAAATTTTGGTCATCCCAAGGAAGTTGCATATCATGGTTGGAAGGTTTTGGAGCCTTGTGTCGAAAAGGTATAGTAGGTTGGCCCTTGCTGAATTATGAAGTTAATCCATGCTGTGCCATCATTTATGGATTCTTTTTCTTAATACTTCCTACCATAACAGAGAAAGACAAGGAGGAAGCTGGGTTTAGCAGTTATTGCCACCTTTTCCTCTCCTTTGGTTATATTTGCTGTTCCATCAGTACATCAGCTGTGTTCATGAGGTAGTTGAAAGCTGCAATGGGATGCATAATATATTTCTAAATGTTTTTCAGGATAGTATTTGAAAGCTGGATGTTAAATGCTGCTGGTTATGGCTACTGCAGACTATTCTACTTTTCTAATTATACCCAACCACCTTCAGAGTCCAAGGTCATTCTAGAACCTTCTCCTGAAATGCTCATAAATTCACTGTCTGTGCAAGGGTTGTTCATCCCACGGTTTGGGTGAAATACTTGAGAGAGACTTTTGCTCTGGGTACTTCCTCATGCTGGAAGAAATACTTGTATGTGTTAAATCTGTGGAGGCTTGACCAATTCTTGTGCTGTCTGCAGTTGGAGATGACATTTCTCTGTATCGTTTTCTGAAAGTTCAATGCATCCATCATACTCTACCTGCAGGATATGTGCTTTAGACAAGGTATTCTCTTGAAGTGGTTATATTGGAAATACCTTAAATAACTTCTAGCTGTAAACTGTATTACTGTTCAAATTCAAAAGAAAATCTTCTAATATTATTTGTGTTTCTCTCTTGTTTTTTTCAGGGAAAAGTCCACCTTGAATTAAAACTGAATGAACTGATAACAGATAATGGATCTGTCTGCCAGCAACTAGTAGTACAGTAAGAAAATACATTAATTCTTTAATATTTGGTTGTTTGATAGAACAGTATGTGATTTACCTCTCTTGATACAGGATGTCTGCACATATTTATATGACTTTCCTTGTAGCTTATCTTATAAGGGAATGCTTGGGGAGCTCCTGCAGAAGCTTTTCACAGCTGCTCAGCTCTGTCGCTGCCAAAGCACTCACTTTTATTAGTACTGTTAGGATTAGTGTCTTGTAATTCCAGTTGAATTGGGTTTGGTGAGAAAGCTAGGAATGTCCAGTGCAGCTGACAGCCAGAACTTGCAGTAGTGCTGTTACTGACAGAATTGAGCTGCTCTTGCTGCTGATTTTGGGAAGCAGCAGAACTGAGCTGCTGGTGATGATGTTTGGAACAGAAATTACATTTTCAGTGGTAATATTTTGGGTTGGTGTGTGGAAATTCACTCCCAGTTTTGCTTTAGAATTATTTTCTCATGGCTTACCATGAAAAGAAATGTTTATAGCAAAGCAAAGTACAGGAGTCATGATTCTGAAGTAGCATATTTTTGTAAAAGTTCCTAGCAGAAAAGAAAGGACGTCTCACTATCTTTATTAATTATGACTCCAAAGTGTAAGGATGTTACAATGTGACAAATAGCATCATAGAAACAATTATTTTTTGGTATATGTTATTTCAAAAAGACAAATTTCCCCAGTATTAAAGCAAAAGTACAGAATGATACATACTGGAAAATAGTAACCAGCCCTGTCCTCTTGTATTGTTACTTTTAGAGCTGTGTTTGATTATGATCCCATGTGATGGCTTTGGAGTGTGAACATATACAGGTTACAGGCTAAAATCTACATGTACTGGACATTCTGTTTCTTTTTATTCATTTTAAGCAATACATTTAAGTACAGAAATTGATACAATGCTAATGCAAATACAGCTATACAAAATTGTTTCAACATTCATGAAAGGTTTGTCTGCTAAGGGCACTAGAGTATACTGTTCTCTAGAAATTAATACTATCCTTTATTTTTGGAAGTCTGACAGCCTTCTATGTTGTTTGCCTATGGGAGACTGTTTGCTTTTATTGAATAGATCAGTGGAAACCAATCCCTTGCAGAGGTCAGGGAGACTGACAGCATTCTCTTGTGTCTCTTTATGGTCTCAGCATAAGTAAGGTTCAGAAGAACAAGCCAGTCTTACTGCAGTTCAGAAAAAAAGGCTTTTCTGCATTTGTCTCCAGATGAGTTGTGGGGTGGCCATGTGAAGAAAAGGGTACAAACAATGGGGTTATAAAGACTAAGGAGAAATTAAATTTAAAAACTTGAAGAGTAGTAAAATTCTATAATTTTGTTTTCTAGCATTGTTCATTAACTTAGATTTGAGAGAGGGTTTTTTTAAAAATCATCTTTGAGAATTTAGATGAAAGAGTGAGTTGTATTGCAAAACTGTGAGGAGAGGAAATGTGTGGTCTTGGTGACTTGTTCAGTCATGTTCAGATCAGCTTCAGTGAGCAGGGGGAGAACATTACACTGTCAATTTTGGTAATGTGATTTTCTTTATGAAGTTAAGATTGTTCTTTCTGTTTTAGTCAACTATTGAAACCAAGATGTGTAGTTTAGTTGGAGCAGGACCCAGTAAAGTAGTCTCTGCTGTTCTTTAACTTGCTTGGTTTGGAAAAGGGAAGCTGGTTCTGTGGTAGAACTAAGCCAGCGAAACTGGTAATGCTTTAGTGGCTATTGTAGGCTGATAATTCACATAAAATGGAAACTTCCTGTGCATCAAGGTGTCTTTATAACTTAAAGATAATTGTGTCTACTTATATAGTGGGTAGCAGCATGGTTCATTGGAAGTCCTGCTGCTCTTATTTTGTCCCACTTGCAGCACAAGACAGAATTAGAACAGCTTTTTCCCTGTGGACTATTTACCACCAAAAGCTAGCTGTAGTTTTATGACTTACCCAACTTAACTTTCTGATACATTTCCTTTTTTAATGTATTTTTTCTATGTTCATCCACTTCAAGTTTAAAGTATTTTTATTTATTTTAAAAATGCGCTTGGATTTTTCATAACATGAAGAAAAGTTGCTGTAGAAAGTTACTGTTGCAAATTGCAGTTCTGAGTAGGAAGTGGTTTACTCACCGTGCCCTCTCTTGGGATCTCTTTATGACGGAGATAATTGATCAGAAGGAAGCCAGGGTTCTCTTTTGGTTGCTGTACTCGCCCACTCACTAACATGTGGGAGAGGACTGTGCGTTAAACGCTGCAGTATTACATCAGTGCTTTTGTCTTCATCTGAGGTTTTGAAATGCAATAGAGTTCCTTAAACTAAAAATGTTTAGTAGTATTTTACCACACTTGCTGATAGCCTTGAAATAATTGGCTGCATTAGTAATACATTGTATATAAATATTTTTTTGGATGTACATGTAAGAGTATGAGAAATAAGAAATCTCTCACTTAATATAGTATTATAGGAATGGATATGAGGGCATTTTTGAGATGCATTTAATCTTAAAGCATGAGGAACTTGCAGAAAACTCATGTGGAATTATTAAAGAGAAAATTTAAACTTTTTTTGTAAATTTCCCATGATAATTAGTAAATGATGCACTCAGTGCCATGGTAATCACCAGGCCCTGAGAAGACGTTGTATTAGTAACTTTTAGCAAAGCTGAAAGGTGGGAAGTTGCAGAGCTGTGATACAGTAAAAAAAAAAAAAGACAAGGAGTGAGAATATATGTATATTTCTGTTCCTGACACTTCTGTTCTAAACTGCAAAAGTATTGGCCAAAGAAAAAAATATCATGGGTGTTTTACTTCATATCCAAATTAGTAATGTCTCAATGTAGTGAGAATGGGACACTTTTCAACCTCCACCAGTTAATTTATTTGTAGGATAAGAGAATTCTAGATACTTGGGCTGGCTTCTGTGCATAGGTAAGTTGCTAATGGATTTCCACTGTGTGTTCCCAGAGAGCTCAGAAGTTCTACACAGATGAAAAATGGTAGTTACAACTACCATTGTATGAGGTTAAAGACTGTGTTAAGTGTGCACAAAGTAGCAGTTAATTCAAGGACCGAGATTCTGAGCATTACCTGGAGTCCCATCGCTGGTTTTTTATGGCACAACTGAAGTGATAACTGACTAGTGGGCTAAGATCTGATTCTACACATACTTTTTGTAGTAATTGCAAACTTGCTGTTAACTTCCATATTGATAAGAGCAGAGGCTGTTTGTGAATTAAAGTATTGTTTTGACTCTAATACTAATTGTTTCCTTTTCTAATGTGTGAATGAGGAAGGCAAGCAGTGCAATAGATTACCTGCTGACTCAATGTGGCTTTTTTTTTTTCAAAACCACAGGGGTGTGTATAGTAGCATATTTCAGAAATATATGTTTGCAGCTCTTCGTTCTGGGAGTAAAAACAAGTTTGCATGACCATTCCTCACGTATTTGCTGCTGCTGCAATAGATGATACTTGAACAGTTTCTTGCCAAATTAGGCAATTAGATGGTGGTATTTGCTTTCTCTGCTTTTAATGGCACTTCAGCTCTGAAGGAAGGTTCTGTGTATATAGAGTGTGAATACTTGAATGCCCAGAAATCGTTTATTACAGTTTTTGACTTCTTTGGACACATTCTTCTAAATAAATTATACAGCATGCCTTAAGTTGACCTGTCAGTTTGTTACTGTCCTGTTTATACTTCAGCTGCTCACATGAAGTCGGGAACATAACGATTTTTGTTAAGTGTACAGATCCTAATGGCTGCAGTTAGTGAGTTTCTGCCCTCCGAGAACTTTGGATGATTTGAATGGTGGAGGTAGAGCCCCTCAATCATTGAGGGGGCTTATTATGGACTGTGTTTTTTTAAGGACTTGTTTCCATCTTACAAGCTGAATATATGCCAGTTGTATCTGAAAGCCTCTCATTTCCTGTATGAAACTCCTCTTGCACAACAAACTACTGAGATGTAAAGCAAGAATTAATGTAAACTGAAACGTATCTCACATTGTACTGGATTGGATCAGTAGTTTGAGAAAAGAACAAAAGTCCTTCTGTTAGCATTGCTTAGACTTTTCATAGATATAGTACTTAAAAATAAAAGTGCCTGTCTGCTTCAAACTCTGCATTTATGCCTTTTGAATGAAAATTGCTTGTGCCAGCCTAGGTAGATGAAATGATCTGTCAAAGCCAAAATATTTACCATGTGTTAGAAATGTATTTATTGTGGCTGTCAGAATAGGAATGGATATTTAGTGTTATTTAGTGTGTTTTCCTTTTTTGATTTATCAAAAGTGTTTTTGCTGTTGTTGTTTTGGGGATTTCTTGATTGTTGTTTTCCTGCTTAAGGAGACTGCAGTTCTGGCGCCTTGCCTGATTATTTGAGGAAAAGCAGGATTACTCTGAAATTTGCTAGCTGGTAAATTCAGTGAGGTTGCTCTTTTCCATTTCTGTTGAATCTACTCTAATTGAGGCACTTAAAACATCTTCAAAACTTTTAAACGTGTTTACTCGAGGCTCTTTGTTTAACAGCTTGAAAGTAATGATTCAGTCCCTCGGGAATAACAGTCCAGTCTGGTCATGCAGAGTTGATTTAATGGCTTCCTACCCTTAATGGCTACTTGCCTTGCACTGCCTTTGGAGCTTTTGAGGGCTCCTGCATGACCAGGTTAATTTAGTTTGCCAAACCCAACAACTGGCTGAAAGCTAAACAGCTTTGAGTAAGGTTAGTAAACAGAAAGACCAGGTTGATGCAGTACCATTGACTCAGCTGTGCTGTCAGATACTGTGTCTAAAGCAGGACCTGGAGTGAAGGGATGGGTATGACCAGCTAGCTTGGAGTAGGACGTGGAAGGGGAGGGAGTGAGATAAACTAGGAAGTTTATCAAATTCTTGAACGTGATAGGTGTGACACAGAAAGACTTGGGAATATTAGGAGTTAATGGTCAGGGGAGATGTTGGCCCAGGGTAGGCTGTCTAAACTGGGTAGACCACACTTCCTGGCAACAGAACTGGGATTTGGGCAGGAGGTGAGAAGGGAATGCCAGAGCTGCCTACACAGGGAGACTGACTGGAGCATGAAATCAGTTTGAAGTGACAGATCCCTGTGATGAATCCAGAGATTCTGGTTCTGCTGCAAGGCTATGTAGTTATCAGTACAATGTTTTTCAACTTGCAAGAAATCACAAACAAGTCATTCTTTAATTTGTGTATGTTATGGTCAAGCTGTAAGAAGGTGTAGGGAACAGTTTTTGTAACCAAAAGCCCCACAGGCTTACATCTGTTTGCTAGAGAAATCCAGGCGCTTGGTGAACATGACAGACTGTAAAAAGAAAAATTGTGTTGCTCTTTTATAACAGTTCCATTCTCTTCAGATAAGTTTGACTGATCCATCTGTTATGAATTTCTTATGAGATTCAAGCTGAGGCTAATTTACAGGCACACTCAGCACTCACACCTGAAACTGAGAAGTCTGAGGAGCTGCAGGACAGTGTGTTCAGAGCTATAGAATGTCTGAAAGAATCGAGTCCTAACTGCCTCAAATCAGATACTCCAAATGACTGGAAAGTCTTAGACAGTTTAATTTTGTTGCCACTCTTCTGTGCCTCGTGTGTGTTGGAGGAGGAATCAATTAACACTTATGAAACAACTGGATGTTTCAAGAACCCGTTTATTTGGTGGGTACTGTAGGGTTCATTGTGATTCAGAAATTATTGAAATACTGGAGGCCACGTGTTTGATAACTGGAAGAAAAATAACAAATGATTGTGCAGTGGTTCAGCACTAAATGTTCCCTGAACTGGCTAAGACAAAGGGACTTTTGGGGGGGAAAATACCAACTGGTTTATAATTGTGCATACTCCAAAGAGGGTGGAGTTTTGAGTCAGCACAGGAGTGTTAGTGTCTGTTGTTTCCCCACTTGTGTTGGAGTTTGCAGCTCCTGTTAGTCTTTCAACACCATTTTCCTACAGCACAGAAATAATTTACTTAACAACGTGTGTAGATACTGTTTGTGCTATTTAACTTTAGCTTGATTTGCACAAGCTACTACTCCACATTGTGGTATTAGAAGACCTACTTAATTGTTTCTGTGAACTTAGAGGAGAAAAGTCTATTTTCTCCTTAAATGACCTAGATTTTGAATTTTATTCAAAATGATAAATTAGGACAACTGAAACTTACTTGCATTGATTCGTTTAAATAACTACACTATTAAAAATAGATGATTTTAAAGAGAACAGGAATATAATGTTCAGATCTCATTTGTGTTATGTTTGTGAAATTTTGTAATCTGCTGAATGTTTCCAGGCTTAATAATTACTACAGTATATGTACATACACTGTAGTACATTACATTAGAGCATGATTTTCCTAGAAAGTCTGCTTTTTGCTATGAATTTGCCATGTCTTCTGCTTTACTTTTGTTGTTCTGGCTGATTTTAGTTGATGCTCATATGTGGGCAGCATCTGAAAGTTAGGCAGCTTGCTGACCCAGCTCTGTGTTGCTGCTCTGGTGATTGAAAAAGGTTGCAGGCCTTCAGAAAAGGTCCAGAAGTGGTGTCTCTGTCCCCATTAGTAGTGTAGTGGTTACTATCCATCCCTTTTGCATCCAGAGTGATGAACAGTGTGTCTATGCACTTGTGAAACCCCAGCTTACCACTTATTGTATGAATTATGGAAGAAAATAGCATATTTAAAAGGGCCATTTAACCCTGAAAATGGGCTGTTGTGAAAAGAGTTTGAAAATAAACCTTAAGCACTATTTCAAAGGTAGAGCTAGGACTATGTACTATATACTAATGGGTTTGGATGCTTAGTTTTAAATAACGTTTCAGGATATGACTTTGCATTTCTCACCATAACTCAAAATGTAGTTTATCCAAAACAAAACATTTGAATCTATTTCAATGCCTTCCAGATGTAGTTGCTGCCACTGGATGAGGCCAGACAGCTTTTTGTAGGCCTTGAGAAATCAAATTTACGAGGATTTTGTTATGCAGATGTGATACTGGAATGTCTTTTATCAAAGTACTTCCAAGAATTTTGTTCTCACAGAGCCCCCTGAGTCTGACTGTACACTTGAGTATTACTCTGTATTACTATCCAGAGAGCTGTAGTTATGATCCACTTGATGTAAATACATTAGGGTGGATCCATGTATATATCAGTGTGTAATACAGCAGGACTTCAAAAAAAGCTTTAAAAAAGAGAGGGTTGTTTGGAGTTTGTTTTTTTTAAGCCAAATATATTGCTTCACTGATCTATTGTTTACCTTTTCCTTGTAGCATAAAGGAGTGCCATGGATTGCCTCTTATAAATGGACAGAATTGTGACCCTTATGCAACAGTCTCTCTTGTGGGGCCTTCCAGGTAACATTTTAGTATAGAATTAATAAATCTAAAGTGCTGTGATCTTGAATTTAAAGATTTTGCTTAAAACTTACTTTCTTTTTCAAACACAAAAAATCATAAAATGCTTTCATGTGTACGTCACATCTTGCACTGATATTGTTCTCTTCCCTTCTCTACCTTGTGGTCAAGACTGGGATGGTGTTTGATCTCTCTGAATGGCCTGCACTAGTCAAGAACCTCTTGTCACTCAGTTCTTTGTAGGTTTTGTATTGGACTCTTGATTTCTGCACTGTACTTCCTATTAATTTTTATGAAATTCCTGTGTGGGATGTTACAGTCAATTTTTCACTCACCTTCCTCTCTTCCCTGTTTTTCTTAATGTTTGAGTTTCTCTGCAGCAAATGTTTAGCAACTGGGGGGAAGCAAGAGAGTAGAGGTTCTGGAAAACATTTAAGATGTTTTATTCAAAGGTGCCACAGTTTAAATGTCTCCCTGTTTTGGATCAGTAATCCTGAATACCTGTTGGGGTATTTCATTGAGGAAAAATCCCATATCCCACTTATTTACTATCTGCAGATCCCTGCCCAGTAAGTGAGCTAAGTTTCAGTTGCTTCTTTTTTAGCAACATCAAACTTAAGTTCCTCTCCTTTCTCCAGTGCATAGGAATTGCCATTGTAACAGAATGTCTTCAGCAAACTTGCTTGTTTTAAAGCCTTTGGCTGTCCCTGAGTGTGGGGCATGTTCTCCTCCTTGGTAATACGCTATCACATTTTTTAGATTTGACTTGAGGTTTTTGTTAGGGTCTTTTGGTTTGGTTGATATGGTTTTTCTTAAGAGACTAAGGAGATTTGACCACTATAGCCAGGGGAAGCCTGAGACTGATTGCCAGGAAGGCAAATTGATGTGTATTTACTGTTTTGGCCCTGTTGATATGGATGGAAGTGGGAGCATGTTGGTCCCACGAGATATTTGTCCTATTGGTGTGGGAATATATGTGCAAATCTGACAGAAATTCCTGGTTAAGATTTTCCAATGTCGTGCATGTGTGACTCATGACCATGACTGGAATATTTATATGGCCAGTGCCTGAAAACAAGTAGTTGATACATTCTTCTCCTTTGTCTGTTTTTTCCCCCATTTTATATTTGTTTCTTTCAAAAAGCCTTTTTTATACTACTACAGAATGTATTTATATCACAGTAAATATTTTGTGTATTTGCTAAATAAAGCAACCCCTGTATTCTTTTATAACACTTACACAATTAAAAAACCCAAACCCAACTGACAAGGAAGTTGTTTTATTTTACCCTGTGCTTCTTAGTATCTAACACTAGCAGTGATGGCTTTCAAGGAAAACCTTCAGTCTTGGGTGTAAGCCTCTGTCTGCAAAGAAGTAGTGGGTATTTCACCAACAAAAGAGGGTGGGAAAAACAGAAATGGCAATTGAACATGACAAGGAAAAGTTTGTAAACTGCAGGCAGTGGTAGAGAAATTTGAATTTTAAATGTGCTAGAAATTGTTGATATGTTTTAATTGATGTGTATAAGTTTTACTTGTTTGTGAAATTAAATATAAATGTTGAGCTGAATAGATGCACTATTAACTAGCTACAACATTTAAAATTTTAGCTCTGCAAACTATATTGTGAAGAGAACTAATTTTATTTAGGGATTTTCCTATTTTTAAAATAACAAAAAATATTCTGACTTAAATTAATGGGTTGTTCTTGACAATAGAATGTCTTTATAATTGTGTGTTTAAGTTGTCTATGGTAAAAATTTTACCACATTGGAACAGGAATGACCAAAAGAAGACCAAAGTAAAGAAGAAAACAAGCAATCCGCAGTTTAACGAAACATTTTATTTTGAGGTAACTTTTTGTGTGGTGTTCTGCCTGTTTATCTACTTTATGCAACCCTTCAAATACTTTTAAGCAAGCTGTATAGCAGTACCTAACACAGAAAGCTCTCTTCAGTCGAACTGAAGAGCCTTTACTGGCCTCTCAAATGTGAGTGACATACTTAAATTTCTGTCCACCAGACAAGAGCATTGCCCTTCAATTGCTGTGTGAAAAATTACTTCCTCGTAAGCATATATGTAAAGATAATTCATTATCTTGAATCTCTTTATATATCATCTTTAATCTGTCAAGAAGATTGAGTTAAAAAACCAAGCAACTTATTTCTTTAATAAAGTAATGCAGTGATTATACCGAAAAAAGGTTTATTTTATTTTGAAAATGTTAACTTTGTTGTTATTTAGAAATTGATTTAATTCTACATGAGTTATCCTACAATAAACAAATTATGAGTTTGTTTTCATCTGATTTGCCTTAGTGGCAATAACTATATTTGCGTTCAAGCAAAAATATGCTGAGAGTTGGAAGGAGTAAAACTATTATTACATGTGCCTCAAATGTATTATAATTTACTGTGTTTTTATAAATCCTGATCCTGCTGTGGGACTTCAGTGAGAAATTGTTCTATACTTGTGCATGGAACAGCATATGGTGTGTCTCAGTTGACCAGCTCAAGATACTGAGTGTAGTTTCTTAGGAAGTGAAATATTAGGCTAAAAACGTGATCCAAACCACTTTGATAACTTTGGAACTTATGATTTATTGGACTTAAATTGAGAATGCAATCAGTCAAGAAATGAGGAAAATGAAAATGAGAGGTTACAACTTGAGCAAAAGTAGCGGATTTCTTATTTGTTATTTCTTTAAACATTTCAGAACTAACTTTAGTGCTTTCTTAGGATTTACACTAAAACCAAAAAACTTTGTGCCAGTTTCTGTAATTCCCTTAGATATCAGCTAGTCCTCATGAACCCTTCTTGACCCATTTTTTGTCTGCTTTCTGGCAAAAAGCAATTTGGTCAACAGGCCTTTTTCATTTTTAGAAAGCACCATAATTATGTTAGAGTAATTATGCCTCTATGTTAGAGGCAGAGTTTTCTTTGATTTTTGACATCCATAATACAAAAGTAAAACGTGTTAATAGGAGGAATTTGCTTACAGGTAACTAGGTCCAGCAGTTACACCAAAAAGTCCCAGTTTCAGGTGGAAGAAGAAGATATTGAGAAACTAGAAGTCAGGTAAGTTATGTGGATTACAAAGTGATTTCATAGAATTATTAATAAAAAATAATATTCTATCATCATGACAATAAATACATGTTTTACTTTAGTGTAGCTCCTGAGACTTATTGATCAGACTTGTAGAAAAAATCCTTCTGACATAGAGTTCTCTTTTTCTTTTTTTAAATTGTATTTCTTACTGAAGGTGAGGTTCGGGGGGTTTTTGAAGTAAATAGTGATAGAGTATATCTAGCAGCCTAAACTTGTTTCCTGTACCTGTGAGTAGAGCTGCGAGGACCTCCTATCAATTTATATTAGTTTGGGCAGAATATTGATGATAGAACTTGTACTGAAGGATATCAGCAAACCTAATCTTAGTCTGTGGTTTCAAATACAGTTTGCTGTTGTATTAAAAACAGAGGAAAATTTTGAGATTCTTCCAATTTTACATTGCTTTTTAGAGGAACATTGGTGTTGAATCTTGTCCTTGCAAATGCAAATACTCAAAGTATTGTCCCCTTTACCCTCAAAGCAGACCTGCCTGTGTTTATTGGATGTAGTTAGAATAGTTGAGGGCCCTGTACTCAGTTCTTTTGTGTTCCTGCACATACATGCACCACATCTGCTGAATGACAGAAAGCCTTCAAGACTCACATATTTCCTAAAGGCCATCAAAAAAAAAAAAGAATTTAGCAGTTAATTTTAATAGCCATTACAGAACTATGTACATTTTGAACTCTTAACTTCATTAATTAGAATTGTATATTTCATTATCAATGCAAATATATTTAGAAAAATAGTCATGCCCCAACAAATCTAGTTGTCTTTTGTTTTTGTTTTTTTTTTTTGTTCTTAACAACTGCTGTCTGTCAGAAATGTCAGAGAGGTAAGAAGTAATAGAACAAACTCAGGGTGCATGTCTGGAGTCTGATTCCTTTTGAAGTTGTAAGCATATGAGCTGCTGCTTGGAAAAACAAGCGCATGTGTTGATGTGGCATTGCAGTGTGCCAGATTCTAGCAGATAGATAGATATGTAAGTATATTGGTTAAAAAGTTCACTTGAATGACCTGAGAGGAAATGTGCACAGTTTTGGGGGTGGAGACTGCTCAGAATCCATACATATTTCCAATATCACTTTTATTTACTGATGCAAGATCTGCAAGTCTAACTTTCACTGTTTGTTTCTTTATCTGTTCTTTATGGGCCTATAAAGCCACTTGTTTGATTCTTCTTGGTTTATTAAGAATGGAGTGAGATTTCTAACATTTGCTGCCTGCATGCATGTGGATTAGTGCTGTAAGGCAGTTATTGTTAACTTATTTCTCTCTGGGAGGAAAAAAATTAAGCAATGTTCTTATTTTCAGGGTTGACCTATGGAATAATGGGAATCTGGTACAAGACATCTTTCTAGGAGAAATTAAAGTTCCTGTGAAGGTGTTAAGAAATGATTCCTTTCAAGCATGGTGAGAAATGGCTGTTGAGAAGGGAATTTGCTTATGTTTTGCACATTTTCCCTTGCAAAGGCTATATTTTATTCTGTCTATTCATTAAATTACATATTCCTGTTTTAGTCTAGGTAAAACATGTTTCTAAAGTTTTCCTGCTCAATAAATTAACCTTACCAGAGGGTACATTTAGCTATTCTATTTCCCCTCTCTGCCTATGGTCACAGACTAGTTGGTGTGTTTGAGGGGTAGGTGTGGAAAGGAAGAAAGGGAAGAGTTGGACTTCCAGAATGATCGATGAAGAGTTTACTTAATTGTTAAGTATGGCTTTTTTTCTTCCTTTGGGAGGTTCTGGAAGTATCTTCTGGAACTGCCTCAACATCATGCCAGGGGAGCAGGCACAGAAGCTGGAAGGGTAAGGTATGAAAGGAATGCAGAAAAGAGACTTCTAGTAAGATAGCAGCTATCTCCCTTCTGAGGCTCTAGCAAGCAGGACCCCATCCCTAGCCCCCTTACTGTCCCAAATGCTCAGCAGCAGGAAGTGACAACTGCAAGAGATTTGAGGGCCTCAAAGTGTGTAGAAGTGCTTCTAGTGAGCCTTTTAGTACAGAGAAAAGCATGGAGGAAGCCCTCTCATATCCACATAGGAAATGAATGGGAAGGAAGTGGGTGAATAGGAACTAAATGTAACACAGGTCTTGGCCAGGAACATTTATGG
The DNA here is from genome assembly GCA_013399895.1 of Serilophus lunatus. Classification (NCBI taxonomy): domain Eukaryota; kingdom Metazoa; phylum Chordata; class Aves; order Passeriformes; family Eurylaimidae; genus Serilophus; species Serilophus lunatus. Next base: position 1,690,304 of record VXBA01001408.1, on the reverse strand, counting down.
CTTTGCTCTATGTACCCACCTCGGGCTCCAAGTGTCTTGGATGTGTCAAAGTTGAACTCAGACTCTTAGTGTTTGAATGTGATCCTAAACATAATAAATGTTTGTGTTGTTAGTTCCTATTTTTTACACAGTGGATTGCAGACACAGACTTGTTCTGCCAGTGCTCTGATCAACAGCTGTGTAACCATATTAACATAATAACATGCCTCTGTTAGCAACCTGCTAAGAGAGAGATTTACCAGCTCATTAACAAGTGAATTGTGTTTGTATAGCTTTTTGAATTGACCTGACTCATGTCTAGTTCACTTGAAGCATTGGTAGATATCCTGGTTTGTGTCTGCAGAGAGACCTTGATAGGCTGGATAGATGGGCTGAGTGCAATAGTATGAGGTTTAATAAATCTTAAGTGCCGGGTTTTACACTTTGGCCGCAATAACCCCATGCAGAGTTGTTGGCTGGTGTCTGTGTGGCTGGAGGATGCCCAGGCAGAGAGGGACTTGGGGGTGCTGGTTGATAGGAAGCTGAATATGAGTCAGCAGTGTGCCCAGGCGGCCAAGAAGGCCAATGGCATCCTGGCCTGCACCAAGAATAGTGCTGCCAGTAGGACCAGGGAAGTTATCCTTCCCTTGTATTTGGCACTGGTCAGGCCACAACTCGAGTACTGTGTCCAGTTCTGGGCCCCTCAGTTTAAGAAGGATATTGAGTTGCTGGAGCGTGTCCAGAGAAGGGCAACGAGGATGGTGAAGGGGCTGGAGCACAAGCCCTGTGAGGAACGGCTGAGGGAGCTGGGATTGTTCAGCCTGGAGAAGAGGAGGCTCAGGGGTGACCTTATCCCTGTCTATAACTACCTGAAAGGAGGTTGGAGTCAGGCGGGGGTCGGTCTCTTCTCTCAGGCTCCCAGTGACAGGATGAGAGGACACAGTCTTAGGCTGCGTCAGGGGAGGTTTAGGTTGGATATCAGGAGGAACTTTTTCACAGTGAGAGTGATCCCCCACTGGAATGGGCTTCCCAGGGAGGTGGTGGAGTCACCGTCCCTGGATGTGTTTAAGGATAGGTTAGATGATGAACTTAGTGGTATGGTTTAGATGGTTTAAATGGTTTAGATGGTATAGATGTTAGACTGATGTTGGGTAGGTTGTTAACCTAGGTGAAGGTTGGACTTGATGATCTCCATGGTCTTTTCCAACCTTATTAATTCTGTGTGTAATTCTGTGTATGCAATATGCTTTGTAGGCATACCTTTCATTGAATATCCTCATATCCAATTATGATCTGCTTATGAAAAACAGTTCTGTGATGGAAAATAACTCATTTTCATACTATAACTATAGTTTGCATAATATGTTTTTGAATGCAGCTAAAGTACAGCAGATAAAGCATTATCACTGCTACTAAATATTGAGAAAATAAGCCTAAGAGTCATGCTGTCATCAGTTTTACTTCATATTAGCATCCCTTCATGGGCACAGCATCTGATTATGAAAAAAAGCCTGATCTCCTGATGGTAGAAGTACTAATGATGGTAAAAGAATATTTGAAGATAGAATTTCAGTTTGTTGGGGAGAATGTTGAAGCTCTATTGAGTCACTACTTAAAAGGTTTTAAAATTTTTGTAGGGCTGCACCTCCTGTTGGAAAGCAGTGGAACTACAGCAAAAAAACAATGAAAAATTGTTTAATTTATTTGTATTAAAAGTAGAAAAAACCAGACTTTTTTCCGTTATCATGTCACTCAAGAATGGAGTCAGTTGATACTGTGTATTTTTGCTGGTTTCAGACTGGACTGTTTAAATTGTAGCCATTTCATCTGCAACACCCTAAATATGACCTTAAGGTAAAATGAGATCATCCAGTGTAATTTCAAACTATTCCTGATATTCCAGTTAACCTGCAAAAAGTATATCCTATTTCCCTGTTTGGAAAGAGATGAGAAAATAAATACAAATTTCATTAGGTGCTAAAGACGCAGTAAATAGTGCTGTTTTGTGTGCGTGTCTCAAGGAAGGGTTTTTTGTGGGGGGTTTTTTGCCAGTTTTCAGAAATGTGTTTCTTTGTTCTATTGTAGAATTAGTCAAATGAATGAAATAGGAATCTAATATTTTAAAATTACTCTGTTGCTTACAGGTACTTACTCCAACCAAGAGAAAATGGAAACAAGTCCTCTAAAACTGATGATTTGGGATCACTTAGATTAAATATCTGTTACACTGAAGACTGTGTACTTCCATCTGAATACTACACTTCTCTAAGGAACTTGCTGCTAAAATCTTCAGATGTTCAGGTACTTTTTTATATATACCTTTAAAATGAAAACTTGTAATGAATTATGCAGTCCTTTATAAGACAGTACGAATTACTCATATCTAGATGATTGGTTTTGTTCCTTTGCCATAATTACTTCTGTCACACCCAGATAAGCAGCTTCTAGAGCTTTTACTTCTGCACCAAAGTACCAGAGTTTTCTTCTTTTAGAAGAACCAGTAGAGGCAGTGAAATGATCTGTGCTTTGTGATTGGAGGAGATAAAATACTTTCCTCTTTTCAACATTGAATTTTTCCCCTGGTTGCTATTGGCTTCCTGAACTTACAGGTTTTCCAGGGACATTGATCCATTATCGGCACTGAAGGGGAGATAATTAATAAAAATTATTTGCTTTAGATTTGATTTCTAATTCTACTTCTGAATGGCTTCTGCCTTCCCCAGGATGTTAATCAACATAATCAACATGACTGGGTTTCTCACGTGGACGTGGACGTGGTGACAAAGAGGGAAGTGTGGCAGATGGTTTGCATAACAAACAGGAATCAAATTACATTACCAGGCTTTATATTCTTAGGTCTTTTATAGCTTTGCATCACTTTGTACTGGCAGAGGAGAAGAAAGATAGAGGAAGCAGATGTGACTAAGGTTTTTGCTGGGCCATGTTGAAATACTGCTTCACTGGAATTCAGGAATAGATGAGTATGTATGTACTGGTAGTCAGCAGCTCTCTTTTCTACTTAAATGATTTAGGTTTTGTGTTGCAATTCTTGACTGTACAGTGGTGACAGACACCTTAGAAGTGCGAGAACTATATTTTAATGTCCTCAGATTATAGTTTTAGAAGTCTTATAAAGATCCATGACGTTATAGTAATGCAATTGCTTCCTGCCTCTTACTTGTGACAAACCCATACTCGAATCCTATAAGGAGAAGGAGAAGGTGAGTAGCTGTTGAATTCTATCCTTAAGTATCAATTACAGAGTAGGTAATACCAATTTTCAGTCAAGTATCTCTGTAGAATGGAAGCTTTTAATTGCACTGTGCAACAAATGTTGAAACTTTCTGTTAACAAACTATGTCTACAGTCCTCTTAGATTCGATCTGTACTTTGTAAAATACACAAAGAACATCTAAGTACTTCACTTAGAATTTCAAATTCTGCTTCCTCACAGCCAATTTCCGCATCTGCTGCCTACATTCTGAGTGAAGTGTGTCGAGACAAGTATGATGCTGTCCTGCCTCTTGTACGACTGTTGCTACATCATCATAAGCTGGTTCCATTTGTTGCTGCAGTGGCAGAACTAGATCTGAAGGACACCCAGTATGTATTTCGTGTTTATTGATGTCATGCCTTCTAAAATTATTCTTAAGAGTTTCAAAGGACTTCATGATATATCATTGCTAAGTAAGCTGGTTGATTTCTTTCTCTCATTTGATAAAACTAAATACATTCATCTTTTAATGCTAGTTTATAAAAATGTTCATTAAAATCACTTTGAAGTTGAAGGTCAGTGTTATTTATTGTGTACAATTTGGTAAAATTTTGTCTAAGAGCATATGGTTTTTATTTTAAAATATCTTAATTTGGCCACTCTTCAAATTTTACTGGCCATTGGATTGGAACTTACAAACTTAGATGGAACTTACTAGACAGAACATTTTTTAAATTGCTGAGAATCTTACTGTTTCCTTTAATATGTGCCTTAAATGAGGACTACTCTTCTTCTGCAAAGGTGCCTTGTAATTAAGAACATGTTCTGCATGCCTTGAAAGTAGCAAGCACGGGAGTTTTTCCAATTAGCAGCCTATGGATTTGCAGTTTTTTGCTTAGGAGCCAAATGAAGCAGGCCTGAGTAGTGGCCACTCAGATGCCAGGTCATGTCCAGTGGAGGTGTGGAAGGGATTCTGTCACCACAGGACAGTTCATTTCAAGGCTGACTCTCTCTTGATTTAAATGAGACAGCTTAACTATAGAAAGAAAACAATTTTCTGAACGGTATTTTAGTTTCCATTGTAATTGAACTGTGACAAAGAAAGCTTAAACTAAATCTCTTATGATTAGAAAGACACATTTTGCATAGCTGGCTCTGTTTTCTCCAACAGCTACAATGACTAAAAAGTGTAGTTAAATATCTTTTGGTTTAAGTGCCGGAGGTTACTGGTGTAGTGTAGCACTGTGCTATTTATTGTAGCTCTAAGACTTTTTTCACCATGACTTCTGGAGGAGGAATTGTCTGTCGGTGAGATACAACTTTCATTCTTTTGGAGTTTTCTCTGATTGTACTGCTTCACATTCCACACTGCACTATAACTCCCATTGGCTAAAATTTCTTAGAATTTTTCTTACAGTGTTATTTATGTTCCTGGCTTTGGTAATAGCTGTAATAACATTCTTGTTTATCCTCCATCTGTTCCTGAGTGCCACTGTAAGCTCAGTATCTAGGTTCTGGAATTTCTGAGTGAACTATATGAAAAATATTTTTAAAAAAATAACAGTGAGATAGAGAATTGAATTTTATAACTGAACTTCCTGGTTTTTTTCCCGCTTCAAGTTAAATCAATTCTTTTCTTACAGAGAAGCAAACACGATCTTCAGAGGTAACACATTAGCGACTCGGTGTGTAGATGAAATGATGAAAATTGTGGGGAAGCACTACCTAAAGGTTACTTTGAAACCTGTAATTGATGAGGTATGTTACCCAACTGAAATTTTTTTCAGGACTCAGCCCCCTGGGATATTTTTTAACTTTGATAAGCATTGTCTTAGAGGTCTGTGTATAGTAGGAGTAACTCATGGGGGTTCTGCAGGAAAATGAAATTGAGCAATAATTGGTTAAGTTTAGTGGGAGGAGCTGCTTTTTGTTAAGTTCCAGATAGTTCAAAATAAACAGGCAATGACAGTTGTTCCAGCCTCCAACACATTGCAGAATTTGCCCACATGATGCTTTATGCAATTGATTCATTAAAAAGGCACAAACAAAAGTGAGGAAGATCATTGTGTGTTGTTATGGAGAGTTAAAACCTATTTAGAGTTTCATTCCTAAATCTCAAACAGAATCTGGTTTTAAATATTTTTCCATACTTTCTGTCTGAAAAATTGAACTCCTATAGTTTTGTTTGTTTGTTTCAGATATGTGAGTCTCCTAAGCCCTGTGAAATAGATCCTATCAGATTACGAGAAGGGGATAATGTAGAAATTAACATGGTGAGTTTGCTAATCGAATTTTACTGATTTAAACTTTCTCAAGATCTGAAATAAAAACATTTTCAAAAACAACTCTTTGTAATGGAAAATGAGTAACTTACAGTAGCAGTATAATTCTCGGATTTCACAGTCAGCAAAGAAAAGGCTGTGTTATCTTATCCCTGTTTATGAACACAGCAGTGGAGAAGTCCAGTGGAAAACAGGATGGGGAGAAGAAACTCAAGATTGCCATCTTTCTTACCAATTTGTTGGGGGTTTTTGGTTTCCTGATGTTCTGTACTCAGCATCTAGATCATGACATACCTAATTAGAAATGCTCTAGCATTTTTCATTGAAGTTTTGCTTGCTGCTTGCCTGGTACCAGAGGATCATGATGTTTAAGGCAATAGTTGCTGCAACCAAGTTAGCATTGCCTTGGTGTACATGGGGAGTGCTCCTTCCTTGTCAAATTACAAAACAGGTATTGATAGATAGTTGTATGTTACCAGACAGTGCTTATATGCTTGAATCTAAGTGAATATCATTAAATAATACTTTAACAGTAGAAATGCCATATAAATATTAAGAGAGTTTTTTAAATATGTACTGTACTAAAATTCAGAATTGAACAGCCAGGCAGTGCTTTTTTTTAAAAAAAAAAAATAATTAAAAATTGCAATGTTTGTGTTCAGGGAAGGAAAAAAATCACAGAAACATGAGTGTTCATGGTCTGAAAAAAATGCCTTTTTTTCTAATTGCAGGACAATCTACGTTATTACGTGGACAAAGTATTCCGTGAAATAGTGCAGTCGAGTATAAGTTGTCCTACCCTAATGTGTGATGTTTTTTATTCTTTGAGGCATCTTGCTGCCAAAAGATTTCCAAGTAAGTGTTCTCTAAAAACTTTTGAAACGGGTGTTTAGAGTAAAACTTAACTTCTGCAGTTACTATATGGGGATTGTTTAAATTCTTGCCTTGTCCAAAGCTATGCCCTGACTGTGAAAGTAAGAAGCTCAGATGTTTGTTTTTCTGTAAGTTGTAGTGAAACTTTGGGGTGAATCAGCAGGAGTTTTATATTTTCTGGTACAAAAATGTTGCAGGTCAGAAACTGCAAGACAGCAGCAAATGACAAGTCAACAAAAGTGTGAGATAATAGAAGAAAAGCACGAGGAGTACAGGAAGTGATTTATTTGACAGTAAATTCAGTATTTGCATCTTTACATGAACTGTCACTCTGTTTACTATGACTAACACGTTCATAAGTTCTCTGAAGTTAGCTTTACTACTGCTATAGCTGTACTGCTTATGGGTAGTTTTGAGTAGGGTGGATAATAAAAAATATTTAATGAGTTTGTAAATATGACCAGTTTTTTTCTTTCCAAATGGTTTTAATATAGGAATAATGTGGTATCTCTGAAATACTCTTACACTTCAGTATATGCAGTGTATATATGCTTCTCATGTGTCACATTTCTCTGACTCATGTTTGTCACTGGCACTGAAGCCATAAATTTCTCTGGTTCAGGCAGTCTGAAAGCAGATCAGATCAGATTGAAGCGGTCATTAGAGTAAGAATGTGATCCCACTGTATTTCCCAATATAAAAATGTAAATATACCCAAAATATTAAATGAGAAAATCCTCATTTACATCATCAAAATTATATAACACTGTGGTTTTATGAAGCAACTTAGAACTGGAATTAAACTTCTTCATATGTGTTGACTATTTGTTGTGCAGCATTAATGTGTTTGAGCTGGTTGGTGAGTAGCTTTCCAGGTGAATAAATCCCATAGCCGCAGTGTTTAGAGGAAACTGCTGCAGTGTTTTATCTTTGGACTCAGCATACAGCCATAGCTAATCAACACTGTGGATGTAAATGCTGGCAACCATCTCACCATTCCTAGCAGTGGAGCTGGATAAGCCAGTTGGGAACAGAACTTCTCAGAGAAATAAATCTTCCATTTTAAGTAGAATATTCCTCATCATGATCACCTTTCTCATTTCATGCACTTCATTGATTTTTCTCTTCTATTTTAAAATATAAATGTCTCCTCTGATGTTATCTTCTTAAGGATTTTTATGTTAACTGTCTTCATTATTTCCTGTTAAGTTTAGTGCATGTTACATTTCATGGTTTTTCTCTGCAGATGACCCTCATGTACAGTATTCTGCAGTGAGCAGCTTTGTGTTTCTTCGTTTCTTTGCTGTAGCCGTAGTCTCACCTCATACTTTTCATTTACGACCTCACCATCCAGTAAGTTTTGTGAAGCTTTGTTCTGTTTTATTCATACCGTGAGATCTGTTGATGTGGGAAGGCATAAGTTATTTTCAGTGGGTATGTAACTGGGAAATAAGGTGACTAAGTGTCTCTAGGTTCAGTTTCCAAGGGTGGTAGGACATGTGCAGTTCTTCAAGCATCAGTTTTTTTGGTCTTTAACGGGATGTTCTCTAATGATGTGGAAGAACTATGAATACTAAAGATGCTGTGCCTTTTTTTGGGAATTTGCTTCTTGGTTAAAATAGCAGCATAACTGAGGGTCTTTCAAGGTGTAGGCCTAACCTGCATCGGTTCTTTCCACCAAGGAAGTTAAATAAATAAATGTCAGGATGTCACTTTGACACTTACTTCCATTTGTGTCTCAAGCAGAGGTTGTAGATAATAATTGGTTGGCATATTTATTCTGGGTTCCAGTGGGTTGCCAAATATTCCATTTTTGGTTGTCAAGTAGATGCACATTGCAAAAAATTTTCAAAGATAGGAATATGGAGATTAAAAAACCTGTATTATTTTTCACATGAACTACAGAATATGTATGAAATCTGCTGCCTCAGAGGTTATTTAATTCACTTTATCTACTTACATGTGTTTTACTTTCCAAAGAAAAAGTATACTTACTCATATTCACTCATTTGACATTATCCACTTTGTTGTAAAAAAAACTACAGCATTTTAACACTAGAGGGTTGAATACTTTAAAAGTAACAAGGCCCCTTTAAGGGGCTGTGTTTATAATCTTGTAGTAAAATCCAAGCTGCAAAGTAACAAACATATTAAGTAAAAGCCATAAAGACAACGTTGCAGATTCACTTTGTATTATGAGGGTTTATACCATTTGTCCAGCAGTAGATTATATTTGTTGTTCAGAATTTTGTTAGTTGTGTAGTAATGATTACAGTATTTTGAGGGTTTGAGATGTTTTATAAGTAAAAATATTTTTCCAAGTACTAATATTAAATTCTAATGAAAGTAAAATATTAACTACTATGCAGTAGCTTATAAACTATATAATATTTAATATGCATTTTTTCTCTTGATGCAAATGAAAGGATTGAAGATGTGTAAGATTTATTACCTTGTGTAATTAACAATTTTTGTGACATTTTCATTTTTAAATCAGTGTTACCTGGAATTGTGAAAAAATGTGACTTCTGAATTTTGTTTCTTTGTTTTAGGATGCACAGACTTCTAGAACATTAACTCTTATATCAAAAGCCATCCAGACTTTGGGGAGTTGGGGAAGTTTGACCAAAAGCAAACTTGTAAGGCTGCTGAAGTTCTTTCTCATTTCATAGACATGATGAACATTCTGTGAAATTTATTTATGTCAATTTACCTTTTCTTTCAGTCAAGTTTCAAGGAGACGTTTATGTGTGAGTTTTTCAAAACATTTCAAGAAGAAAAATTTACTGAATCTGTTAAAAAGGTATTGTACAACTCTGTTTTGTAATGGTTGGTGTATTTGATTAGTCTTCATTATTGGAAGGTTGTGTTATTGTTCAGTTTTCTCCTACAGAGAAAAAGAGAAGTTGTGTTCTGTTTCTGACTTGACCAAAAATTAAGACAGCAAAGTCAAAAGGACAAATACGCTGAAGTTATACATAGTGACCTAATCTAATTTAGTTTTAAAAATCAAGTATACATTTTTTGGAACAGACTTTATTGGGTCTGCTGTTCAGTAACTAATTAAAGAAAGCTTGTGTGGCTCATGGACATCCCTTGTTACATAATTCCAAGTCTCATGCAACAGATGAAAATATATTCAAAACTAATTGTTCTAGTCCAAGAGAAACTGTATGTGTATATTTTCAAAACAGCTTTTGGGTTTCTTTGTGTTTCTAAGTAGTATATATTCCCTGTGGTTTTTTTCCTTAAGTTCCTAGATGATGTTTCCTCTACTGAAAGTAAAGAGCCCAGTGGTCTGAGTGAGCCAGTGCATCTAAAAGAAGGGTAAATACATCTTGAATCTGTATCATGTGTGACAGGACTGACTTTACTGGTTTTTCATTAGTGCCAACATCACATTAATGCTTACTAAAATGTTTGATATACCGTAGAAATTATGATATTTGTTATTTAAGATTGTTTAGGATTGTTAAGATTGTTTAAGATGAATTTGTTAGTTTGCAGAATTAGCTTGAAAGAACAGCTGTAAACTTTAATAACTTGTCTTTTAAATACTTTGGGGAAAAAAGATAATTAAAAACACCTTAAAACCTATTAGATTGACTGCATTACTGTCACAGTTCAGTATGTGCTTTGTGATGGCTTATTAAGGATTGTGAAAGTGTATTTTAAAAGAATGTATTCATTTAATTTAGAATTTTAAGCCCAGCCAGCTGAATGTTCTGCCTTTGAAGTAGGAGAAAAAAATTACCCTGTAATTAAAATATTTAACAATAAGTGATAGAATAGGCTTTTTATAACAGAATGCTGTTTTAAAAATACAGGTGGAAGTCATTCCTCTTAAGAGATGAACTGTCTTTCTCTTGGTATTGATCAAGAATAATTGAGTTAATTCAAAAGACATTCATGGGGAAAAAATATTTTAATTGATTTGAGAAGTAGATTTATAGGAAGTAAAGGTTCTTCTGTGAAACAGGCATCTAAATTTCAAACAAGGAAGAAATGCCTCTCTTGCTAAAATACTGGATAGAAATGAAGCAGGAAATTACAGTGAATCAACTCTTAGTTACAGTATTATAAGTTGATGGCTGTTGCTCAAAACCAAGAAAATAGCAGTGAGTACACTTAAAGTGTACTGAAAGCAGTTTGTGTCTACCCTTGCTATTGAGTCATGTTCAGTGTAATTTTATTTATATTCAGTTTCTGGTCGAGATATAGCCAAGTACAATCATAGGCAGAAAGTGGCAGGAAAAAGAGAACCTCATAGTTGGGTACACCTTACTTCTTTCTGGATCTGTATAAGTATCCCCTACAAACATGAGTTTGGATTGTGTTCTTCAAACTCTTTTCCTGGTTTTGGAACCCTGTACATGATCACCATATTGGAAGCTAATCTTGGGGACCTGTTTTCAACAGCTAACAGATTTTTATTTTTAATATGCAATGAAATAGGTCTTTGTTGCATGATGAATAATGTGTTGTTTCAATAAATTATTTTGAAAGCTCTTTAGAAAACTAATGATTTTATTTAATTTGATTCTGTCTTTGCAGGGAAATGTACAAAAGAGCTCAGGGAAGGACTCGGATTGGTAAAAAGAATTTCAAGAAGAGGTGGTTTTGTCTAACAAGTAGAGAATTCACATACCATAAACAGCAAGGTCACTAAGTTTATTTTACAATTATATTTAATTTTCAGTATTTTCTAAGTGTTTGCATCTAATTTGTGCTTTTAAAAATACATAATTTTTTTTCTTTTCCTAAAATACCTGTGATGTATTTTAGTTACCTTTGCCTTGATTAATAAATGCTTTTGTATGATTCATGTCTATTTTCTCAATAAAAATGCATATTTTGAGAGCTTGGACTGCAATATCAGCACACTGAAGTTATAAAACAGTTCTTGAAGATCGCTTCACTCCTCTGTTTACAATTTTTTACAGATAAAGAGCCAATCTTTACTATTCCAATCAAAAACATCCTTGCAGTGGAGAAACTTGATGAGAGCTCCTTCAATAAGAAAAATGTGAGTCAAAAGATAATTTATATATAATTCTTGATGTCTTCTTTAAAGAAAAGATTATGATTAGCTTATAGAGTTAATGAAACTCCATTACAAAATGCTTCCTATTTATGGCTCAGGAATAAAAATCTGTATGCAGTATATCCAAGTACTCTGAAGATGGAACTTAACCTGGAAGTTTGGATATCTGCACTAATATTTCTGACTGATTTTGACTTCTGTCCCCTTACCAGATTAGTGTAATGAAGGTTGAAACTACATGACCTTATTACAAAACACTTTTGATTATATTATGTTCTACTAGAAATGTAGTATTAAAAAACCTGTACTTATTCCTTTCAGTGAGAACTTCCACCGCACCTTCATCAGGTACCTTCAGCACAGTTGTCTGTGCTCACAGTCTCATTCTGGTCCTGTAACACATCAGTTTTTTTCTGTTGTTATTTCAATCCAAAATTCTGAGGCAGTGATAAAAGTACAGCTGTTTCTAAGGCTGAGGATGGCTAAAGGAGACTTCTGGGAATCTTCTGTTGCTCTCAGGATAGGAAGCATGAAGGTCATGCTTCATGAAGTCTTGGGTCAATCTTAAAGATAAGTGAAAGGAGAGGACAGAAAATGCATCATGTTCTAATTCTTCAAAGATTCTTTTTTGGGTGAGGAGATGGTGTAAGTGGAACACAGGGAACCGTTTGGGTGGGGGTTTTTTCCTGACAAGGTCTATGTAGTTGAAACAATTTGGCTTTTTTGAATTGTCTGAGCTTTGTAATCTCTTCCAACATATTTGAAGCTGCTCAGTAACTGGGTGGAATAACACTGTGCTTCTTCTACAGATGTTTCAAGTACTTCATGGAGAAAAGCCACTCTATATCCAAGCAAATAACTGTGTAGAAGCAAGCGAGTGGATAGAGGCTCTTTGCCGAGTTACAAGATGCAACCAGAAGAGGCTGAGCTTTTACCACCCCTCTGCTTTTCTGAATGGGAACTGGCTTTGCTGCAAGGCCACGATAGAGAACACCGTGGGCTGTGCTCGGTGCACTGCGTGAGTTGCTTCTCAAATGAAAATACACAGGATTTGTAGGAAATGTATGACTCACCATATGACTTGAAAACATGAAAGCAGTGCTTTCCCTGTTTACTTCAGCAAGTTATATTGCTAAAAATATGCCTTAGTGGTAAGGCACAAAGAACTGGATTTCAGTAAGTCCATTACTTTGCCAGCCATTGTATGAAATGAAGGTAACCAATTCAGCATGTAATTCACAAATATCTAATGGTTGATTTCTTTTCCTGCAGAGAAATAAATTTCATTTAGATGCCAGGCTGAACACAGAAATAGGACATACCTGGGTCATCTCTATGAAATAATTAAAGTGCCTTGCTGCAGAGAGCTCAGCCTGGAAGTCTTCTTTCCCTAATGATTTTTATACACTCACTTTATTTGACTCTCACATATTTTAAAACAGTGCACTAAGAAAATCAGCTAAAGAATTTTGGATATAGATTCTGAAAAATCATTTGGGTTTTGTGGATTTGTCAGGAGAATGAATAACATAATGCTTTACTGCCTTTCAGTAAGCTGCTGATTTCTGAAAAACAAACAAATGCTCTTTAGAAACAAATGCTTTTTAGAAAGAAATTTATCCTTAACTGGATTGGCTGCATAAAATGGATAGATTGCAATAAACAGACTATGTTTTATGAAGCTGTCAGTGAGTGATAAACATTAAAAGGCTACATATATTGAAAGAGAATCAGTTTTTACTTGCTTTCAAGAATGACTTATATTGACTACCTCTCTTTGTTCATCTTTTAGAGATGTTCCTGCTGATACACAAATTGAAATTGATGGAGACAGAGAGACAGAAAGAATTTACTCACTTTTCACTATCAACAAGTCTAAACTACAGAAGCTGGAAGGTACTCAAATGATAATTCAGAAGAATTATACTGATACTATTCAGTTTACTTCTTTAGGCCTGTGACATCATGTTGATGTCTTAACAATTTATCTGAAAATAATAGAGAATGTATTCTTGTCTTTGTGCGCTGGTATCTGATGTTCTTCAGTCATTTCTTTATAGTAGATAATAATAATAATAGTTTAAACAGAGAGACCACAACTATTGCAGGTTGCTTTTCTGTCTTTGTCTCTTTCCCGACTATGTGGTGAATTCTCTTGAACATGGTTGAGTTGCAAGAAAGCACTGAACTGCTATTAGTGTGAAGAGGAGAGTGCTGGATGCTCAAGATGTTGAACACAACTAACGGAGAATAAGCCACAGAACTGGAAATCCACGTAGCTGATACTGTCTCCTGCTTTTGTCTTAATCCATTTGATGTATAAGCCAGAGTAACTTTACATTTCACAATCTTGGAATTGCCATTTGTGTAAAAGTTAGATGTGTTTGTTAATTGCTGAAATTCTAACTGGGATGATTGTGGTCATTTTTGTAGAGGCTTGTGGAAGTATAGCAGTCTACCAAGGTCCTCGGAAGGAGCCAGATGATTATTCTAACTTTACAATTGAAGATTCTGTAGCAACTTTTCATACACTTAAGCAGATAATAGATACAGTGGAAAAGCTGAATGAATCACATGAAAAATACCAAAAGAAGAGATCGTCTAGTGCTAAATATGGTAGTGAGTAAGTATCTTACCTGATTTTGACATAGATAAATGTGTATTTTGAAAAAAATAAATCGCAAAACAAAGTCAGGCTTGTTGAGAGATAATGAAGGCAAAGGTTGAGTTAGACAATAGAGAAAATAAGAATTAGGCATGATGAAAATAAGGTACGTAATTTGTAGCAGTGCAGCTTTTTACCAGTTGTTCAAAGGTAAAAGTTCTTCTGGTGTGGGATCCATCTGTGTTTGTGCTGAGATTCCTGTAAGCGGGTGCAATGATGGTTGTTTACTTGCAACTTAACATCTGAAGTGCACACAAAATGTATCCCTAACTGCATTCATACCTTCTAATTTTTTTATTTTTCAAAATTTTGGCTAAGAAATAATGGAAATACCAAGTTACATGAAGCTGTAAAAATTACAAAATTACACTGCAGAAATATATCTTTCAGGCAGCATGTTTACTGTTTGTATACTGTTTCTGATGAAGTTAAAAAAACCCCAAACCTGTTCTTTGGAAAATGTTGTTCCAGAGCACATTCTTTAATTCTCTTCAATTCTTGTTTATATCTGGAGGACTCCATTGGCAAGTTTTCAGCAAGTTTTCTTCTTTGTTTGAATGAAAATTGATTCACCAGGGAAAAAAACTCCACAGCTCAAACCCTGAGTTGATTTGTTTACATCAGTGTTTAAACCAAGGCATTTAGATAACTTGGTTGATTTAGAGGTCTCGTGTGGAAGTAAATGAGGTTTTAGCAAATTATGGAATTCTACAACTAACGGTTGTATTTTTTAAAAATTAATTAAAATTGTATGATAACAACTAGAAAATGTCAACCTTATATATTTATATATTTTTTATTTTTTGCAGAGAAAATCCAATTGTTGGAAAAGTTTCCTAACCAGAACAAACTGGCAGACTTGGATGAAAAAAGAAACTGGAAATGTTCTGGAGTGTTTTGGTTTTTTGTTTCTCTTTTTGTTTGTCTTTTTTTTTAATTCATTATATGCATTTTTTGAAAGGTATTTAAGAATGAACGTAAATGCTAGTTGTGTTGACAATCTATTTAATATTTAATAGAAAAATATCTTCTTGAAAATCTGGTCTTTAAGGTTTATTCTCATTTTGCTGAAGAACTTGAATTTCCAGGTTCTTGAAGTAACAGGTGTGAATAAATCTAAATGTTGTTTTGCCATTGTTGTCTTATTGGAAAGAACTTTCTAAACAAATAAGCTTTTTAATGGAAGAAAATCCACACTGCATTTGTTGGTTGGATTACATCTCTTAATACATACACTGCAAACTTGCATGAGTTTACCATGAGTGCCTGCCCTGCTGATACGGATCTTGAAATAAAAATCCCAAGATACTATGACATGGAAAAGATCTGAAGCTTCACACTTGATATGTTTGACTTTTTTTTTTCCTTGTGTTAGGTGTTGTCAGGACTTGATTTATCTACATTTGAAGTTTTACAAAATAATGCAGTATGCTGCAAGTAATCTGGACAGCAGATACCAGTGTTAGTTATGTTATTAAATACTAAAGAAGAAATCAGGGAACTTACATTGTACCTCTTGTTTACATTTGGGGTGAGTGACATTAGACCACTATCTATTTTCTTTAGCATTTTTTAAGGTACATATTTTTTCTTAATCTAAAAAGAAATGCAGGGTGGAAACGTTCTTTTTAAATAGGTTTGCCTACAAATAAAAAAATTTAAATGTGAACAGATTGTGGCTAAGTACTCAAAAATTAACATCATCCCATGTATGATTTTTTTCTTGTTTTTATAAAAAGTAATAACTACGTCCAGCTCAACTTTTGACTACAAATCTAATAAATAATCTCTATTATAATCACTCAAAGCACTTTAGATATCTGGACTATCCCAGATTATTTTTAGATACTTTGTAGTATCTGCTTGTTACGATCAGTTGAATGATCAACATTATTTTGTCTTTAAGCAATGCTTCAGTGAATATTTTTGTATCTTTAGTTACATGGATTCGTATTTGCCACTTTTAACACAATTTTAAACTGGCATTCCTGACTTTAGTAAGATTAATTTTGCTCACTTCATCTGAGAAGTTAGGTTTATGCTGAGAAAATGTATATGTATATAACCAGGAAGAAGCAAAGGTATTACTGTGGCAACTTTGCTTCATCAGTATTAAATACAATGGTACTCCTTGGAATATTATTTTTAATAAAAGTTATATGTGGTACTTTTATTTTTGGAGTATTTTCTGTGGGGTCTTTTGTTGTTTTGCTGGGTGTTTTTTTTAGTGTTTTGTTTTGTTTTGTTTTTCCAATCGTGATTTGGCCAAATTAACTGGAAATGTAACTTAAAATAGAAATCCACAATGCTTGAAACAGTAAGCTGTTTAAATTTCCATACATTTATGATACTGTTGTAGGGAGGCTTTCTGTAATAGAAGCAAAGTGGCAAGACAGGATTGAAATCTTTTTTGGAATGAATGTAACTTGTTAGAAGGACTATTTGGTTTAATACAAACTATTTTAGGATATCCAGGTTTCAATACTAGTATCTGCAACATCACAATCATTGTCACCTCAGCTGTTTTTGCCTTTTCCTTTTTTACACATTTGATGTGTTTGAAGGGACATCTATTTGCCAGTTAAAACAACAGTTAAAACTGAGGGAGAATACAGTAATGCCAAGAAATGTGTTTTGCCAAGGTAAAAATAAAGTTTAGTTGCCATTAATCAGAATCTGCCATTAAACAAAGTTGAATGTGACTGAGTGTCAGAGTTAGGTGTGGTTGTATGTGGATGAACCCTTTGGCAAATTTTCTGTTCCTTGGAGCCATTTCTTGTTCCTTTCAAAGTCAAATTTAAGAAAAATTTGAGTTGTATCCTTTTGCAACATCATCGGGGGTTTTTTAATATGCACTTTTTTTTTTGCTTTGGTACTGGAATATTGAGATGAAAAACAAAGGCCATTGAATATTTGTGAACATTAAGAATTTGATTTCTCATTTGGTAATGTTTTAAAATGCAGTAGATGTTCTAGAATTTAATTAGGTACAAGTAGGATGATTAATAGTAAAAGCTGCCTTCATTTTGATTAGTCTAGAAAGGTGATGTTAGTAATTAGTTCTTTTAGGATTGTAAAAGTTTTAATTTTTATTATGATGATGTATTGTTGAATGTATTTTTATTTAAATTTTATTTTCTTATCAAGACATTAAAATGTTTTGTAACATTGCTTCAAAATAACTCAGAAATAAATTACAACAAACACGAGATACTGTGTGTTTATTGTGAGCCCTGGCTGTTTCAAATGTTAGCATTTATCTGTACACTGAATGAACAGAGGGTTACATGCAGGACTTGGGTATACAGAGAGAACCCAAGTTGACAGATGGAAAAACCCCACCCAAATTAACGTGAGGGGTCGTGCAGTGTCTGTATCTTTGGTATGTTCTGAGGTTGGTGGTTGTAGAAAGAAGTGCTGGTTCATCACTTACTGTGACAGCATGCAAAGAAGCCTTCGTAATTTGACAGTTTTTAAACAGTTTGCAATGCTTAGTCTGGTGTATTGAAGGATATCTGCTACTGTGGTCTTAGTGTTCTATGACTAATTTGTTTTCTTGCGTACTGATTTGTCTTCAACTACCTGTCCTGTGTACCAGTATCAGCTACAGAATTTGTCAGAACTATTTTAAATATATTGTGTATGTTAACAATAGTGTTTCCTTTTCTCAATGTGCTTTACGTTTTTTTTATGTAATCTGAGCACTTTTTTACCACCTGCTCTCCCCTCCTATGCTTATGGGCATATTTTATAGGGTAATTCTGTTACAAGCACGTTTTAATGTATTGAGATATTTTGTTTCCTTGTGCAGAGAACTGACCTGTTGTCCTTTGTTGCTGGTATGGAAGCTTCTCTGAGGAGTTACAGTGCAAACCTTCCAGCCATTTTGGAATTAATTTTGATTAATCTGAGGTAAACTGTATTAAGGCCCAGTATGAGTGGTCACTACATTCATTAAGCAGAGGAATTTAAATATGAAATTGGAAGTACAGGAGGATTTTTTTCCTCTGACCATAAAAATATTGTAAGGATTCTGTGGTGATTGTGGCAGAGTGATCTTTTCACTGCTAGTGTGCTACCTTCTCTCACCTTTGCTTCTTACCTGGCTGTTTTACCAGAGGATAAATTAGATCAAACTTGGTGTAGATTACCTGCACATCGACAGAACAATATAATTTGGTTTTCAGTTTTCAACTCATAATGCAGTTCCGTTCTCAAACAGCTAACCTTAGTTAAAATAGGCATAATTTTTGTCTTCACAGGGAGGGTTTTTTAAATTAATAAATTAAATATGAGACAGGCATCTAACTTGAAAATCAACAGTGTTCAGGGGGAATAGTAATGGCTGTGTTTTTACTCCTAAGTAAAACAATTAGCAAACAAAATGTAGCATAGAATTTCATAAAGCAGTTGGAGCTCTTTGCATCATTGACTTTAAATTCCTGCTGCAGAAGGAGAGATGGATGAGCTTGGATGTTATAAGAAGAATGGAGAAGTTCCAAGGGTTTAGACTTCATTAAAGCAGCTCAGCAAAGTCAGGACTTGGTGTTTTGTGACACAGGGTTTTCCCATGGAAGTGGAAAGGTTCCCATGCGGAGGTCATTAAGCCTTCTTTGTGTAACTTCTTAAAAGTTCTTCTAAATTTACAAGGATTTCCCTTCTATGTCTTACATGTCATGAATGTTCATGTGTTTCATTTAATGAGTAAAGCACAATGCATTTAAGAATCTCAATTACCGGTTCTTCTCTGTCTTTGAGCTCAGTCCTGAACTTCTGTGAGGTTCATGCAAAGTCGTATATATATGGAAACAGAGGGAAAATGCTGGGCATGTACATTTTAAACTCCATTTGCTAGTCTGAGTAGCGATATATCTTTGTGGCTTCTTCACTCCACTCTCCCAGCGAGATCTTCCCAGGGCAAATGTATGCAGTTTATTCCATAAATGCAGTATGTTCCCCCAATTCCTGTTGTGGTTTCTTTTGTATTTCTGCATGCCTGCTTCATGCTTCTGTTTCATGATGAAGTCTGTTTTCTATTTTGGCACTTGCTTCAGTAAAACCTTAAGAACTACACCAGGTGTGTTTTTTCCAGGTGATAGTTACTGTGCTACTTGCTGTGCTGTGTTCCTGTATTGCAGCCCCACTGCCCTTGCTCAGCTCGAGCCACAACGGTAGTAATTAGTGCTGGCCATTAATAGTCCTGTGCAGCATATTCCTGTTGGCAAAGTGGCACAGAGAGACATAGATCATCTTGAGTTTAAGAAAAAGTTTGGACAGAGAACTATGCTTGAATTATTTTCATTGGCAGATAAATTGACATGCTCCTCAAGTGTTTTGATATATGTTAGTCTATTGACAGAACAAACAGTAAGTGGGATAATACAGTCCAGCACATGCATTAGTTGGCCAAGATACACATGCACTTACATAACTGTTATTTGCATTATCATAAAACTGACATTTTCATAACAGTTTTGTTTTTAATAAAAATAGTTTTCAATTCTATGTTTTGGAGTAAATGAACTGCAAAAAGAAAAACAAAAACCAACAAAAATCTCGAAAAGTTGTAAGAGGAAAGAAATGAAAGGCATTGTACGTGTACTGTGCAATATTCAGTGTTTAGAAAGGTGTATAGAGAAAGTGTTCTTGCAAGGTGAACATGCATCTGTATATTCATTTGAAATGGGAGTTAGTGTATGAAAAGAACACTGTTGTGGCAGTTGTGTGAGTCAAACACTTGGAACTTTGAGTATTTTTTGACATTAAGGCAATTAGAATCCAGGATCAATCTCTGCTGAATTACACTGCATCCTGACTGAGATGATTACAGTAAAGTAATTGATTATAAATTGTATAATAGAAAACAGTATTTCACATTTGGATATCTACTGTTATGAATGTTTTCGCAGGGGACAAACAAGTTGGTTTTTTCCCATTCTACAGCACACAATTGGCTGGGCAGCTTTCAATCTTGCTGAACAATCACTTTGTGGGCTGAAAGGAACTTGGTTCAAGGTCTCATACTTAGATACCCAATTTGGAATGTGTTCAGTAATGTGTGAATGAGAGTGAAAATGCCCCGTCTGAAACAATGTTTTTTTATTTGCAGTTAAACAGTGACTACATAGAGAAAACTCGCTGAAAGAGTTATCATGGTTTGTGCCACTTTCCCATTATAACCTCCTTAACATGTGGCTCTGGGGTGCAGATGTACTCTAGACTGCCAAAACTATTTTTCAAAGTGGCTTGAATTTTCTTTTACAGCAAGTGATAAAACAGCCAAGAAAATAATTATTAGTTGGGAAACTATTATTTCCATAAAACAGTTTAACAGAGTTAAAGGTACCTGTGTCACATTTGCTTTACAACTGCTAATCTAAAAGTGGTTTATATTCGAATTTGCAAAGTGTACAACATGTGTGACACTTTGACAGCACCCAAATATCATTATAATCTGTCATAGTTTGCTCTTACAGTTGGAGAATTGCATTAGTTTCCAACTAATCCCTGCTTAGAAAATTAGACATGGAAAGGCAAATTGGGTAAATTAAAAAAAAAAACAGTTGTGTTTTTTTTTTTTTAAATCTTAGAGGCAGTTGACATTTAACATAGCTGAAATTAAACATGCTTAAATTTTAGGGTTTTGGTTTTTTACTTCAGGAACACATACATTCAAATTCTAAACATACATACAAGAGGTATAAAAAGATCTTATTCACATGCTGCTTAATGGTGTTCAAGGAAATTATAGGTTCTTCTGAACTGATAGTTGATTAATGTAGATATATAAAACCTTTAAGATCAATATAATTTTTAATGGGTTTATTTCTGTTCACACTTTGTATCACACTCACAATGAATCAGTACACAGTGCATCCATCCAGCTTTCCAGGTGCTGTAGAGTAGTACATTCTCAGCAGCTTGGACTCTGCCACACCAGGCAAGTGCCTTTAACAGTGATTATATTCAGCATCACTGAAGGGAGGAACAGTTACAGTTTCGAGTGCTGAGTTCTACAAATGAAAATTCTCTAGCTTCTCAATGTAAAGAAAATCGGGGCTTTATTACAGAGCATGACATTCATGTTACCCAGAATTGCTTTTTCTCAAATGAGTTTTAAAATTTACCTTCATTTTGCATTACTTTATTGTTGTTACCACCTAAGAGCTGACTTTCAGAGAGATAAATTACATTTATTCCTGCTACAAGCAGAACTACATGTTTGGTGGAATTACATTTTGAATAGTACAAGGGGATTAAAAAAATGCAATTTGTGTCTCTGCCATTCCTTCCCTTTAAAATATCTCATTTTTTACTCTGCCTTTTTTATACCATATTTTTGCACATCACTATTCCTGTGCCTTTCTAAACATACGTAACCCAGCTGGGGCACTCAGCAGCAGTTGTTATTGAAGGTAAGTTGGCAAAAACAACTAGTTAGTATTTTGAAACCTCAACTTGGCAGCATTTGTGCTGAGCACAGATACCAGGGTGTTGGGTTTTTTAATGATAGCGAGAAGAACAACTTCTCAAATCAGTAAGCAGCAATCCAGCCTAGTTTTTGAAGCTTAGTCTGGTGCAGATTGAGGACTGGGGTGCTGCTTCTACAGGACAGTGAAGGTAAGTACTGGTTGGTGTAGCCTTGCTAATAGTGGGTTAATGAAGAGTTTGTCCTAACTTCACTGGAACATTGAATCTTGTACGTGAAATGAACATTTAAATTTAAGTGGGATTAAAGAGGGCACTATTTTGGAAAAGTCGATTTTGTATCCTTTTCTGGGTAAAGATTAGTAAATCGGGTTTCTACTATCTTTTAAACTAAGGGTGTATATTGTTTAGCTTTGTTCTTATGTACACTTTGAAGCTATGTAATTGTAGATTAAATATTTTTGAATGTAAGCAGCCACTTTAAAATTCTCTTTTAGCTTTTTAGTTCTCTAGTTCTTCCCAACTAATCTATTTTCCAGTGATTTCTTTTGTCCTCTCACAAGTTGAAGCTGATAAATTGGCAAGTAAATTCAGACTTGTACTCGGACATTCAAAGTAGCCGTCTTTAATCGTCCCGTGCATCATTGCTACCGTGTAACCAGACTCACCTTTCAGTTCCTACAGGGAGCAGACTGAGAGGAATCCAAGACAGAATCAGAGAATCAATCAGATGGGAAAACACCTCTGAGATCAAGTACCACCTATGACCCAACACCACCACGTCAAGCAGACCATGGCCCCAAGTGCCACATTCAGTCTTTCCTAAAACACTTCCAGGGCTGGTGACTCTGCCATCTCCCTCTGCAGCCCATTCCAATGTTTAATCACCTTTCCTGGGTAGAAATTCCTCCCAATATCCAACCTCGAGCTCCTCTAGCACAGCTTGAGGCTGTCCCCGTATCTTGTGCCTTGTGTCCTGGGACCGGAGACCGACCCCCCTCCCCCCCGACTCCACCGTCCTCTCAGGGCGTTGTGAGCCACAAGGTCTCCCCTGAGCCCTCTCTTCAGGCTAAGCACCCTCAGCCGCCTCTCCCAGGAATTATGCTCCCCCTTTCTTCACCAGCCTCCTTGCCCTTCCCTGAACAAGCACCAGAAACGCTGAAATAATGAAACGGAGCCATGATAAACAGAAGCGCCGCGGAAATGGAATGTGCCTTGCGGGGCTCCCCGGGCAGGCTGAGCCCCGGCCGCCGGGGCCGCAGGACGGCGG
>VXBA01001408.1:1620364-1667170 GCA_013399895.1 Serilophus lunatus | reverse complement strand
GAGGAGGAGGAGGAGGAGGAGGAGGAGGGGAAGAGCCCCGCGGGGCCCGCGCCGCCCGCTCCGGGCGCTGCCGTGCGGGGAGCGCCCCGGGCCGGGCCCGCCGTGAGGGCCGCGCTCCGTGCGCCCACAGCCGCCCGCACAGCGATGCGTCCGAGCGCTGGGCGTGTGCGGCTGCGGCTTGTGGCGCTTTGTTGGCTTTGGTTTTGGGTTTGCTGGTTTTTTTCAAGAAGCAGTTATGGATGTAGATGTAAATTCGTTTTTGAAATCTGTTAATCCAGAGTGTCTGGCACTACTCCACAAACCCCTCCTCATTACTGGTGCAGTTTAACACACGCGAACGTAGTGAGAAATCTGTTGAAAAGTAAGGGGTGTTAACTTACCTGCCTTTCAAATTCAGAGTCTCTTTGACAGCGGCCTCATATTTGACAGACACTGCTGGTTTTTCTGACATCTTCTGCAAATCCGGTATTTATCTTGGCTCTTCGAGAATTAAGTTTTTCCTCTGCTGTACAATTGTGAACCCAGTTTTTACTGTTGTGCTGAGTCATCCCAGGCACAACCAGGCTTGGTAGCAGTTCAGCAGGACGGGTGGCCCGAGATCCCCTCCAGAGCACCTGGCTTTGGTAGGACCAGGAACCGTGAACTGCAAATCAAATCAGGATTGGTTCAGCAGAAACGAGACAGAATATGCAGTGCTGTCACTTCTCATATTTGTTTTAGTTGAGAACCTTCTGTGGAACAGAAGAGCAGAAGGATGTGCTAGAGGAAAAAAGATGCAGCACAGTCTGAAGGGCTGAGAGATTCACCTTTTACCATGAGCATATTGGATTATTTGATGTTACATCATAAACAGAGACCACCCTGGAAAAATGGAATTGGCTTCATTTGCCATGTATGCCATAATTTTAAAAATGTGTTTATCCCCATTATTGTTAGTCCATTACAGGGCACTGTGAAAAAAACCCTCTTAAATTAACAAAATCTTTCCCAGAGCTATTATAAAAGTTAAAAAAATTAGTCATATTTTTTTAATAGCTAGACCAAGGGAGTACTTTTAATCTGAAACTAGCAGAGTAATTTGGTAACCATTTTTTGAGAACAAACCACATTGTTAGAACGTGAACCTTGATCCTTAGTGACTCCACTTTAGCAGTGTGGCGCTGCCCCTGCCAGCCCTGCTCTGGCTCCTGTGGAGCCCCTGGTCTGCAGCAGCCTCAGGTGGGAGGCAGTGCCAGACTGGGGCTGGCACTTGGTGAAAGTTTGTTTGTCTGAGTATTCCAAGGGAAGGAGGTGTCAGCTGGCTCAGTTTTCTACTGGTTTAACTCCTTGAAGCAACGTGGTCTGAGATGTGTGCAAGGGAAAGCAGCAAAGCTGCAGGTGTTGCCTGGTAAGGGCAGGATTGCAGCAGGACTGACCTGGCTTTCCTTACCCTTTCACTGGCACCCTCAGGGTTATGGTGGAAGAATGGGGACACCTTACTTTGGTTTGGTGGCTGTGACTTTTGTCCTCAGCTCCCTGTGCTGCTTCTCTGTCTGAAACTGCAAATGCAGGGCTGGGTCAGACAGCAGCTTTTCCTGTGACACCTAGTCTCCTGCCGCTGCCTGCCTGACCCCAGATC
Organism: Serilophus lunatus; assembly: GCA_013399895.1. Lineage (NCBI taxonomy): Eukaryota > Metazoa > Chordata > Aves > Passeriformes > Eurylaimidae > Serilophus > Serilophus lunatus. The sequence goes on along the minus strand of VXBA01001408.1, from coordinate 1,665,552 downwards.
AATGTGCTCCCGTGAGGCAACTTGAAGCAATTGGGCTCAATCTTCCCTGCACCTTGTCCTTAACTGCTGTGGAAATATAAATTCTAGGAACAGACAACAGGAAATTGTTTACTGCTTTACTTTTATCTCATTGAGGAAAGGGCAACTGTTTCAGAGTGTCTTTGTTCTGTCTTACCTGGGAAAAAAGGGGAATGTGAATCTAAAACAGAAGTACTGGCCCTGTCTGGCAGAAAGGAAAATACTCCAACCTAAGTTCTTGTAGCTCATTATGTTTCCATGTTCTGGGAGAAGATGGTCCAACCAGTGACACGTGGGCCAGATGCAACCCCCAGGACGCTTGTTTAAACACCATTCCCTTTTCTTTGGAGGAGATGAAGCTGTGTTTGCTCCCCTGACTGTTGAACACTTTCTGTTGTGTGTGATATGTGCAGTGGCAGCCCATGGCAGGGCAAAGGAGAACCAAAGGCATTTTTCCACTGTATGTGTGTGGCACAGGGGGAGCCTGGAAGTTGTCACTCTGTGTCTTACTGAGTCCTGGACCCTGTAGCCACAGACTGGAGTGCATAAAGATGATGAATATTTTTAATTAGATATTGTTCTGTGCTTATTTATGAATTTATACTATCAAATTTATTACTGTATTTGCATGTGTATGTGACTCCTGTGAAAATTACATGCAGGTACTTGTTAAAACTACTGTAAAAAGTCATGGGAGGTGGGAGCTGTGGTGAGAGATGTACAGCCTAAAAAATCAAAATTGTGAATGATTTCCTTAAAAGGAAATGCTGACATTTGAAAAACAAAGTCCTGTAATTAGGGTTTGGCTTTGTGCTTGCTCTGGTCTTAATATGCCTGAGAGCCTTGGCACAATGTGCTGTTGTTATATCTACAAAATGGAGAAGGTTTTTTTTCAGCAAAAGTTATGAAAATATCAAAGCCATGGAAAGTAAACCAAACTTGTACAGTTTGTAGTCCTTCTGGTCTCTCTGATATATATTTCATTGTCATTTGCACAGTTTTAGAACTTAGGAGGGCTATTTAATGTTAAAGGGCTGAACTAGACATCAAAACTTGGGATTTTTACCTCCATAAATTTGTTTTAGAGTTTATATTTTCCTGTGACAAACGTATTCTTAAGATGGAATCCTGAGAATCAAATTGAGTCTTGTTCTTGTTTACTTTTAGATGCCTGTCTTAGATGTCAAGCTGAAAACAAACAAGAAGATTGTGTTGGTATGTAGTGATTTCATTCGCTTGTTTTTCAATTGAAGCTTCTCTCAGTGTGGTGCATTTTAAAGTTTGAAGGGAATACTGATTTTCTTAATGCTCAAAAGTAAACTGGTGTTTCGTTCTGCATTGTGTCATCTTTTTACATTGGTAATAGTTTATGCTTTATTTTTGGGCACTAATAAAGTTCCTTTTCATAACAGTTGTGCTGTAAAACAAAACAGCTTCAAATTTGCTGTCAACACATACATAGCTGAGAGGTTTAAGTTTCTTTCACTGTGAGCATGTTTGAAGGGGTCATAATGTACATTTTTGAAGTGGGTAGCAAACAGCTACTTTTTTCTGACATGACACAATGGTAATACCAATAAAACTCCTGACATACATGTTGTGTCTGGGTTAGAAAGTGGTAATTTTCCCACTCTTAATTCAGACATGACGGAGGCTTGGCTTGTTTGTGGAATCACTTGAGTTTGCTGTAATTCTGTTTAAACATAAACATATTTTCAGTACCAATGTGTGCAAAAGATAATAATCTTAATTGTGACATGTTTAATTTGGAAACAGTGACAACTGTCTCAAATAGTTTTCTTTAAACCTTTAAGACTACTTTTAAACCAGTGGTAAATGTTTCCATGCCTTTGTGCCTTATGTTTTAAATTATATTGTCTCAAACTGAATCCACTGTTGGTTTTTGATGGTTGTTTTAACTAAAATAAGATTTTCCTATTCTGAATATCTTCATTGGCTTGTCTAGTGTCTTATTTAAGACAGAGAGGAAAAAGCATGATTTACAGCATTCCTTTGATTGATACCCCTGTATTCTTAGGAGGAAAATGTGACGTAATAAGGGAAAAAAGCGAACTACTACTCTTCAGCTGAAAATGGAGAACAGACAATACATTTGTTGTGTTGAAACAATTGTAACCTGTGAATAAATTCTAAGGTCCCACTTTAAGGGTATTTACTCTGTCACATGTGCCTCCTTGATACCATACATTTCAGTTCCAACACTGCATTTCAGTGAGACTTTGGTGATCTGAGTCAGCAGTGCATTGGCTTTAGTTTGGGACCGGGGAAGATAAAGGAAAGAACTTAGGTAGCTGCACTTGGACAGAACTGCTAAGTGTGTTTGTACATTCACAAAGTTGTGTCACTTTATACAAGAAGGTGAGAATCTGTGCATTTTTATTTTTTTTTAATAATTGGAAATAAAGGATTGATGATGGAGAACTGACCATCATCAGGATGATCATCATAATCCAATCTCAGGGAATAAATCAGTGGTGAGTTCTTTTGTCTCTAAAGCTTCCAGGGGTATGGAATGACAGTTTGGACCTTGCTGTAAGTGTTGATTGAACAGCTGAGTGTGACTGGAACATGTTTTCTTCTCTTTCAGTGGTTTGGGGAGAATGCAATCACTCCTTCCACAATTGCTGCATGTCCCTGTGGGTGAAACAGAACAATCGCTGTCCCCTCTGCCAGCAGGACTGGGTGGTCCAGAGAATAGGCAAATAAAAACTGGAAGTTGTTCTTTCTGGTGAACTTGTTGAAATAGTGAATGTCCTATGCCATGTGAACAGTGCAAAAGAATGGAACACAACATGACTTGTTTATTTATCTGCTGCAAGATCAGGGTGGGTTTGGTTTGTGCCCTTTGCTGTACCAGGTGGGAAAGGTCAGTTCTTACTGCGGGGGTTCCACAAACGAAACGAGAGAAACTCTGTTACAAATGTATCTGTCACCATTAAAGTGGTACCTGAATCAGAGCATAGAGATGTGGTGGTGCAGATTGTACCCTAAATACAGTTCATTTAATGTTTTTCCACAGATAAATGACTTAATTGAAAGGATGACCTTACCTGTAAGTCTGAGACACTGCGTAGTTTACTGTCAAGATAAGGAAAATGTTTTCTAAGTAATATTGTATACAAAACCAGTGTGTTTTTTTAGGAACTCTTCTGTTTTTTAATCTAAAATGAAGAGTGTATAAAGCATTTACTATGTGCTTTTTCCATCACACTGTAATAAACATTTCTAATTTCAGTTTTATGACTTTTGTTGTATCTCTGTGTTGCTCTATTATATTCTCTGCATGATTTCTACAAATATAATTATAAAATTTAACCACAGTGGTGATTTTTTTTAATTTATATTGTCTTGGAGATATGTATTCTTAATCCAGAGATTTTTGGTACAAAGATTTGATATCAGTTAACTAGACATGTGGACAGTCTTGCTGTTTAGCTGAGTAATATAGAAAGCAAATAAAATGGATGATATAAATATCCCAGAGAAAGCAGGCAGTAGCTAAATGTAGGGGGAAAATGTTGTTTCATGAAAATTGAGTTAATAGAAATTTTTTTATATTTTTACTGATTACAGTGTTTTGGAGGCATTGTTTCATTTTTGTGGAAATCCTCAATATATCATCTTTTTTGTATGAATGAGGATTTTTTTCTTACAAATATTTAAGAGCTTGCCTCTGACTCTTCCCTAAATATGCAAAGTACTTCCTATTAATCTGAACATATGCTCTGGGGGTTTTTAATATATGTAATGGAGAGATAGAGTTACTGCTTTAAGTCTGCAGTAAATTCAGGCTTAATAAAATGGTTAATAAACATGGGTCAAACTGAAGCAATATTATTTGCATTGTTTACTTCAAAATTATCATCTTAAATGTTTAATGTGTTTCTCAGCAGATGTACTTCTATCTAGTTCTGTTTGAGTACATTTAAAGAGGTTCACTGTATAAAGTAGTTCCAATGGCCATCTTTGTGTCATCAAACATTTATGCAGAGTTTTTTGTGGGGTTTTTTTAATACTTGTAATCTTGTTTTTAAGATACTTTAATCTTTTTAAATACAGCTTTTGTCTCATTACACATTGAGATAAGAAAAAACCCTCTGTCACTTTTACACTGTATCACTTCAGTTGTTGTTATCCCAGATGATGTCTGTCTTTAAACTGAAAACAAATCTAGAATAGTAGTAACAGTAGTAATGAAGTGCCTATAGCAGTTTCATTGTTGTGGAGTGTTTGTTGAAAAGTGTTCCCCAAATTTTTGCAAAAGAAAAATCTGAGTGGATGTGAAAATAAATTTTTAGCTGTCATAGTTAAGCTCTATACCTTACCTACTGCCTATTTCTCTGCCCAACTTTGCCCCCAGTCTCTCTCCTGTAGCCTCTGTTAATGCCATCTAGTCCCATCAGAGGACTTCTTTCTTCATTTTTCTTTGGTTTATAGATGAATATGAGAGTCCCAAACCCTGCTTTTAGTTCACCTCATGTTCGTAGCTGAGAGTTAAAATTGTAGAAGAGTTTTTCCAAAGTGTTGGCTCAAAGGGCTGTTGACACAAATGATGTATTTGGAAAGTTAATGCTGAACTCAAAGCAGCTGATATTTTTGTGTATCTTCTTGTGTATTGTAAATATCTTGTTGACCAGTAATTGAGGTTCATCTAGAACATCAGGTAATGAATTTTAAGTCCTGCATATTTTCTCTGTCATTTAGAGATTAGCTTAAGTCCAGTCTTTCCATGAGCTTTGTACCAGAGAAATTTTCTTTTCCAAATCATACCCTGATATTCCATTAGCATAGTTCTTGGTAAGTCCCCACTTTCAGTTCTGTAATTGCTCACCTCTTGTGCATAAATCAGTTTTGCTTCTCACCCAAACATACTGTTTTATGAGTAGGTTATGAGTATGTTAAACAGCTATTATCAATTAATAGATTAATGCTGAACTCCCTTTTTTCTAGTGTTTAATAAATGCTGGGCAGATATGGATAAGTCAGCAAGCAAAATCTACCTGAAGTCTTCTCTCAAAAGTAACTGGAGGAATATGTGTTGAATGATCATATTGTTTGATTTTGCTTTTCATGAAATTAGGTTCTTTTACAGAAAGTTTATGTTTCATAGAAATTAGGAAAGATTCTATTTAACTGAGTAGAATGGTTTTTGGAGCTGTAGATGTGTCTGTCTTACACAGGTTCCATGAACATTGATTTGCTTAGATGTGAATATATCAATAGCTGGTGTAAGCCTGAGTTCAGCCTTAGGACCCCAACTACCAGCCAGTTGTACTGCTGCTCTTTGAGCTGTGCTGGCATTCTGCCTAAATGTAACAAAGACCCTGCTGAATTTTAGGGCCTGAAATTAAAGCTTTATTACCTCCTTTCTTGCCTCTCTACACAGGATATTCCAGGAATGTGTTGCTGTAGGCAGCATATTCAGGAGAGTCCCCCATTTCTTCCTTTGGCTATTTTCAGCCTTGCCCACACTGCACTGTTCATCACTTTATGTAACTCTCTCCCATCCCTGCTTGCACTCACCTGGCAGGGCTGTCAAATACTCTGCCTCGCAGTGCTGCACACACAGCAGTGTGCAATGGATGGCCCTCTCAATCACACCTGGAAAACACACCTCCAAGGTAATCTGTGGAGTATAAACATGAGTTTTACGTCAAATGGACTCAACACAGATGGGATTAAGCTTGTAAAAACAAAATAGTGCATGGTTGTAGAAGGGCAAAAAACAGCCAAGAAGGGCTTAGCATTTACTGTAGGGCATCTGAAAGGTGCTGTTATTACTCTTGATGTTTAGTTTTTGTGATTAAACTCTTCAATTTACTCTGGAAGGAGAAAGAGGAACTTGACCTTGACCTCAAGGATACAGCTTGACCCCAGTGCTACTCAAGGAATCATGACACTTCTTGTTTTATTCCCATGATACCCTCCTTATATTTAAAGAAATTTTTAACAGCCAAATCACCTGACCTCACAGCAGAAGGGGACTTAACCTAGTAAGTGCCATGCATAGTTTTTATTCCTTTGAGGGGGAAAAAATGCCTCCTGGTAGGCAGCCAGCAAGTGAAGTCAGGTGGAATCTGCCTTCACTTGGTTATAATCAGCTTTGTGCCTTTGTTGATGTAACCTCAGCTATATGCTGTTGCCACCTTCTCATCTTGCCACTTTCTGTCATAAAGCTCAGCAGGGAAAATAAGACTGAGGCCAAAATAACATATGGAAGTGTCTTGGCAAGATTTGGCTGGTCATGTGAAGTGTTTTTGTTTTTCCTGGGGATAGGAGATGAAGTCAGAAGTGTCTCTTGTTTCGTATGCAGGGATCCCTATTTTTAGACCAGTGGCAGTTCTTAGCCTGCATTAATCTGCTCAGACAGAGCCACACGAGGCATCCGGGTTGGCATGAACTGTCCATGGAGCTCAGTCACTGATGTGGAGGATCATCTGAGTTTTGCAAGTGTGGATGCTCAAAGCACTGAATTGTGTGGTAATTTGAAGTCCAGCATCTCATGTTCATCTCTGTCAACTTCTGTTTCAGGCCTGGCAGATTTGTGATAAAAGCTTTCTATAAAACCAGATCCCAGCATATGTAACTGTTGGTCTGTTGGTGTTCTGTGTCAAGCGAGGGAGATGCAGGGCTGTCCTACTGACTGCAGCCAGAGTGCCCCTGAGTTGGAGAGTGCATATACTGCACACAGCAACCTCTGCATCACTTCAGCAGCCGGGCACGGTACAGGTAGGGGGGAATCTTAGCACATTTAAAGGTTGTCAGGGCCCATTCTGAAGAACAGCAGTTGAACTGCATGTGTTCAGTGCTACCAGTGGGAAGGTTTGCCCAGGATGTCATCCCTCAGCTATACATAGCAAACTCAAAGCTCCTTACTGAGAAACCTCTTACCCAGTCACTTTCCACAAATGGTGCATATACCTAAAGGTACTTAGTGAAAATCCTTGAGAGGTATTTAATTGCAAAAGCAGTTGGTCTCTCTGGCATTTTGCAGAAGACCTCACACACCACAAGAAGGGAGAAGTGCAGGGCAGCTACAGCACAACGCTTGGGCCAGTTACTCATTTTGTCTGAAACCAGGCCCTGCCACCCCAAGATCTTGCCAAGATGTGTGACATGGGGGGGCTCGACAACCTGATTGCCAACACGGCCTACCTCCAGGCAAGGAAGAGTGGAGAAGGAGACACCAAGGAGATGCAAAAGAGACGTAAGAGCCTCTCGCTGCCCAAAATTGACCAATGCAAAGACCATAGAGAGTCTGTTGTTGCTGATTATGACAGCATCTGTGAGCAGCAGCCCATTGGCAAGAAATTCTTCAGAGACTTCTTGGAGACAGTGCCAGAATATTTGGTAGCTAGGGACTTCCTGGATGAGGTATCAAACTGGGATTTGGCAGAGGACAATATCAAGAGCAGTACCATGGAGAATATGATCACCAATTTTCTTAAGCAAGGCTCCAAGAACTACCTGTCTTTCATGAGCTCTGACTTGGCTAGCAAATGCCAGGAAGCTACTGCAAAGGACTATGAGAATGTTGTGCAGCTGGCCAAGGAGGAAGCCAAACTCTTCCTTAAAGACAAGCCCTTCCAGGATTTCCAGGCCAGCCCCTTCTATGACAAATTCATCCAATGGAAAGTTTTTGAGAAGCAACCGATAACTGATAAATACTTCTATGAGTTTAGAGTGCTGGGCAAAGGTGGCTTTGGAGAGGTAAGAGCTGTACTTTTAAAGATGGGAGTCATCCCTCCCCTTTTAAGACCAGCAGGTGGGTTTGCAAAGAGCAGTAGAGTAAGAAATTGTATAAAAATTTGCACAACATGCCCCTTCAGATTGCCTGTTTTGCAGAAATTGGGCTAGGTTATTTATATTGTGACAGAGGCTCCTGTTAGTGAAGAACTCTGCAGGTGAAAAGCAGGCTTCTTTACAAAAACTTCCATGACTGTCCATGTCTCGTATAGTTCATTATTAGCCCGCTCCTTGGCACCGTTTTAGCCTGTGTGAGCTCACACACTCCCAGATAATTCCCAGCTGGAGTTTGGGGAATAGCACAGATCAAGATCCATTCCCAAATTACAGTATGAATGAGGCAAGAAAGTTTAACTGTACAGATGCACTTTGTCTATGCTGCTTATTCTCATGGTTACAGAACTTTGTTCTTGCCCTTGTTCCTTTTATTTGCTAATACATGTCTGCCAATGGTGTCCTCAAGAACTTGCATCATGTCCACCATATACTGATCCAGAACAGATTGTACACTTGTTTTATTCTTTATTTTCTCTGTTAGTGTAGTCTTCCATGGAAGTTGGCATCAGGCATCAGGGACTCCCTAGTTCCTGCCTGTTACTACCCTTGATATTCCAGTTTCTGTGTAAAATTCCTTCATTACCTTTCCATGTGCATCTTCTCTAGGTTTGTGCCATCCAGGTGAAAAATACTGGCAAGATGTATGCCTGCAAGAAACTGGATAAGAAAAGATTGAAAAAGAAAAGTGGAGAGAAGATGGCACTGCTAGAGAAAGAGATCCTGGAGAAGGTCAACAGCCCTTTCATAGTCACACTAGCTTATGCCTATGAGAGCAAAACCCATCTGTGTCTTGTTATGAGCCTCATGAATGGAGGGGATCTGAAGTATCATATCTACAATGTGGGAGAAAGGGGTTTGGAAATGAAGAGGATCATCTATTACTCAGCTCAGATCACCTGTGGAATTCTGCATCTCCATTCCATCAAGATTGTGTACCGGGACATGAAACCAGAAAATGTCCTCCTGGATGATAATGGGAATTGCAGACTGTCTGATCTTGGATTGGCAGTGCAAGTCAAAGAGGGGAAAAAAATCACTCAGAGGGTGAGTACAAATTCATTGAACACAGGCAGTGGGAAGTGAAGCTGTTCTATTTCTAATGCCTTATGAGTCCAAGACTTAATTCCTTGGAATTTATTCTTTGGTAAAGACCTTATGTAGTTATTTCATTCTAGGATACAGGTCATAAGAAGATTTGGTTAATTGACCCTCTAGATGCTGCATATAGTAAAATAACTTCTTTGCACAGAAAAAAGTAGAATCAACTTGACTGTCATTTCTCTTAAGAAAAGCTCTTGAACCAATCATTTGAGGGGGGCAGTTGCCTTGTGCCTTGAGCAATACTGCATAGTCAGGGATTTAACCAATTATTTGTTTAATGAGTAGCAGTCAAAGTGAGGACTTTGGTATTCCACTTTCACTCCTAGAAGAATACAATTTCTTATGCATTACTTTTAAGTGGTGCTGCTGATTGCATTGCAGGTATTTGTGGTGCTGCACAATAAACTATTGCCAACCTTTTTCCCCCCACAAATTAATTTCTGAAAAAAGAAATTTGACAGTTTGCAAATGTACTTGCCTGTCTGCATGTGCAGGAAGAAGAAGGCTGATGACCAACTGGATTTTGTTGTGTGAATTAGATTGTGCAGCACTTCAGCTGTGCCTGTGATCATCCCAAACTAACCTGGATTTGTAACAATGTCAGGAGGTTGACACAAGAAATATGTAGGCAGCTTAACTGTGGAAAAGGTCTATTTCTCTCAAGATATCTGGAGCTTAAAAGTTTATTTAATGAGAGAATGTGTCTGAAATACACTAAGAATATGAAGGAACAGAAGCAACATTATGACCTGGTCTAACTGCCTTATGTTAAATTCCTCAAATCTTTCATATTAGAAAGTCAGCAGAAGAGAGGACCTGCTAGTGGTCTTTTGCATCATGCTTGGAGTACACATCTTTTGATGGTTACAAACAGACGTTTCAAAGGATATTTTCTTGTCCTGGCAATTAAGGAATTTTGTATTATAAGTGATTTTAGTTCTCACTGAAAGAACATAGGAAACTGCTGTATGTATGGATAGTAAATAATTTTAAAATGAGACTGTGTAGTGTTTTGGATACGAAAATGCAATTTCTGTGGAAGCTAAGGCAGGTTTTTAAGTAGAACTTGTGTGACATGAGATTATTGTTTGTTTTGTGAAGATGGCATTTTGATCAGTGAACCCAAAGCTATAAACCTCACTGTGCTTTGCAAGTTACAGGTGCCTGCAGTTACTATGGTCAGAAAAAATAATTTTGTCAAGGGGCAGTTTTTCTTACTTGTAAATATGTGGGGTTTGGCAGAAGAAAAGCCCCAAAATGAAGCTCTTTAGCAATGTGTAACAGCCTCTGTTAGCATTAGGGTAGAATCTCAAAGCAGTACTGCATCAAGTGGTTGTTCCTCCTCACCTTCTATGGCAATCATCAAGATGTTAATGACTCTTCTTCTGTTGATCATTGTTTTTAGAAGCTCTTTTCACTGTTATATGAGTAATTTTATTAGGGCAGGAACCACAATGAATAATGTACTACATGACTGTAATAGGTTATAAGGAATTTCTCTTAAAGGCAGTTTTATTAATTCAGAACATTGAAATAAGAAGAAAAAGATCTTTTTTATATTTTCTGTATCATATGTGAGTTAATTCAATAACTCCCAGTATCATTTTGCATTTCTGTCAACTAGTCATATTTGAATCCTTTGAAAGCTCCTCCTGAAAAACATTGTATGACAGAAAGATATTGTTATCATTTATTCTAATATACACAGGAAGATCAAAGAACACATTTACAGGTTTGCATTAAGCATCACCATGTACCCTTCTACAAAAATAAAAGTGATGCTGTTAATGTTTGTTTACTAATCACAGTTATATTGTGACTTAAAATCATCATAAAATTTACATTGTAGCATGCTTTTTGATGATGCCTTCCAAATTGTTATCACTTAAAAAGAAGTGATTAGTATAAGTTTGGGTTTTTTCACCCAAAAGGATGTATGGCTCCAAGACAGGTTTATCAAATGAAATCTAATCAGTTGTACCATTTTCTGGACACAATCTTATAAGGCCATTTTTATAAGCTAAAGCAGAATATAGATTCCTTCCAGGCCAAGTCTGTATTTTACTGATATTTGAGTGAAGTGCCTGACATCATAAAGCTGTTTCTAGATTTTGGATGATGGTTTGTACTGACAATACAATTTTTAGTCACTAATTAAGGGATATTACTACTGATCTATAAAATGTAATGTATAGATTTATTTGTGTATTTATTTCATTAGAGATTTCAAAAAGTACACTATTTTGATAAATTCTGAAAGTTCTCATGGGTGTACAAGATATTAAAGATTAAATTTGTTATGCTTTCAAAGCATAAAAAAAATTCCCAGCTTCTTATATATGAATAAATGCACATCACCCATACATCACCTGGAGGATCCATTAATCCCTTTTGTAAATCTTATTAGGTGATTAGGTTGTCACATGGCACAAGTAATAAGCTAGTTAATGAGTTCCTGTTTTAGACATTTTTTAAGTTTTCAGTGAAGGTTTCTATGAAACTGTAATGTTTGTGTGCTGTTCACCAGCCAAAGAAATTATCTTTGTGTGTAGAAAGGTTTCTTGAATTTTAGATGGGTGACTTCAAAGTGGTCCTCTTATAAAGTAGTGTGTGTTCATGCTGCAGAAAAGGCACTGTGCTACAGATGATTTAATACCTCTGTAATTGAAGTAGCAGCCTTGGTGTCCTTTAACTCCTGTCATTACATACAGTCCTTTTGAAAAATACTTGGGTGCTCTCAACTATTATAAATAAAACTACCTTGCTTTCAGAAACAGTGCTCATTACAAAGGTCTAGAAGGTGTTGGGTACCCAGCCTTAGTTATCTTCCTTTCTTCCCAATTGCTAAAGCATCAAGTAAAAACACCCAGCTTTCCTTTCTTTAATTCCACTTTGTGTGTTGATTTGTCTTTGTGAAGTGCTAACTGGCTTAGGAATGGAGAAATCACCAAAAAAATGCAACACAAATTTAAATAACAGGCTTGGAAATAAAAGAAAGTAGAAGGCAATTGAAAACTACTTACAATACATTTTGTCTTCATGAAACAAACATGGATTAGATGGGATCTTCTTGTGATATGTACATGTACCTGTGCCATCTACCAAGAAATGTGTATATTCACACTTACTCAGGCAGAGCTCTTAACTGCCATCACTGGAAAGAGAAACAAACTCTTTGTCAGTGGGAATAAAATTACTCAGGACTAAGAAATATCATTATGATTTCATACAAATGTGCTTGTAGCATCTGATCTGATGTATAGATCATACCATGCAAAAACTAGCTTGTATCTTAAAATTATGACTTCTTAATGTTGATAATCTCTGGTTTACGTAATTGAAATAGACAACAAGGAGAAACTGAGAGTATGCAAGGATGGCTTTTACACAGGCGAAGTGTTTTGTTTAGTCATGTACTTGATTGATTGTTGAACTAGTTTTTTCACATATAACAAAATTAGGAGCCTCCATCCCAAGTTTCTCCAGTTGAACAGTTTGATCTGTCATCTTTTTCTTGAAGTCTCTGGAACTTTCTCTCATGCAACTCAAAATTCATTAGTTGTATGCGAGTCAAGTGCTCCTGCCCCTACCCAGAAAAGTAATACTACTTTAATTCCTGAGAATGGTTGTGAGAAAAGTCAGCAAGTTCTTCTGTTTGGTACCCTCATATCCTCTGCATACTGAAATATTGAGGGCTTAATTCTGTTTTTCCAGAAGTCAGTTTGTATTTGCTGTTTCTTTCAGAAGAACTCTCTGCCCTTACTGGGTATGGCTTTTGTGCAAAGCAACTGTTGCATGCAGATCGTGAAGTACTTTTGTGCAGATGCATGTGAGCCAGAGAGCTTAAATATTGACATAATAACTGCAAAAAATAACACAAACATATTTTTGTAGTATTTATAAAAGTGCATTGATATCTTCAGAGGTTTCAGGCTTCTTCACAGTTTTCCTGTGCTATGTTTTATATATTTGAAGGACATCATAATATTTTTATAGGAAAAACATGTTTTGGTTAAAATCTTACTCAAAATGTCCTTTTGCCCTCCTGTATGTTTGTTTATTATAAGATTCTATTTCTTAAGAAAACAGAAGGAAATCTATTTAGATGTTCCTGAAACTTGTAGTTTAATTTCAAGGCAGTTGAGAAGCAGGAGAAGGGTTTAGACTTGTGAAATAAAAAATAACTCAGCAAGCTATTCTACAGTTGACCTTTGTTCATTATCACATGGCATTCTTATTAGATAAGATTCTGTAAAAATTTGTTCTTCCTTTGCATTTTGAAAAATGACAGCTCTTCATTTGTTCATAATTAGAGGGACTTGCTGTTTTTTGCAGTTTCAAAACCACCATCTGCTTATGCATTTTTAAGTATGACATGTAAAGTTATGTTTTTAGTACAGAACTTACAAATTTTTACAATCACAGTTGTTAGGTGATTGTCAGGACAGGTGTTTCAGAATTTTTTTAATCTCTGAAACATGCACTTTACAGAATGCTGTCCAGTGGGAAAAGGGGATTGTTGGTCAACATCTGGCTCAACATGAGCCAACATGTGCCCAGGTGGCCAAGGCCAATGTCACCCTGTCCTGTATCAGCAATAGTGTGACCAGCAGGACCAGGCAGTGACTATCCCTCTACCCAGCACTGATGAGGCCAAACCTTGAGTGCTGTGTCCAGTTCTGGGCTCCTCACTGCAAAAAAGACATTGAGAGGTTGGAGCAGGTCCACAGAAGGGCACTGGAGCTGGTGAAGGGTCTGGAGCACAAATCTGATGAGGAGCAGCTGAAGGAACTGGAGAAGAGGCTCAGGGGAGGCCTTATCACCTGAAACTACCTGAAAGGAGGATGTACCAAGGTGGGGGTTGGTCTCTTCTCCCAAGCGACAGAACAAGCAGAAGTGGCCTCAAGTTGTGCCAGGGGAGATTTAGATGGGATATTAGGCACCAAAAAGGTTATCAAGTATTGGAAAAAGCTGCACAGAAAAGTGGTGGAATCACCATCCCTGATGGTATTGGAAAGATGTGTAGATGAGGCACTTAGGGACATGGTTTAGTGGTGGGCTTGGCAGTGCTGGGTTAGAGGTTGGGCTCAATGATCTTAGGATCTTTTCCAACCTAAATAATTCTATAAATGCCATAATCATGAGAGTGAAGGGAGTAAAAATGTTTTTTTGTGGGAGCATTCTGCCTCCTGCAGTTTTGGAGATGGCAAAAAGGATATTGTAGTCATCTAAAATTATGAGAATGCAATATGTCTTATAAAACAATTTTCCTATACATGGCATGCCATCCATGAAACATTTTTTCTGTCTGGGAAAGACAGTGGAGCCCTTGATGATGTAGCATCATGTGTCTTTGCATGACTTTCAGCATTATTGTTGATTCAGTTGAATCTGACAGTTAAGAAATGCTATAGTATTTTCTATAAAAATAGTGTACATTCTGGAATGATCTCTGGTAAATCATCTAGTGAGCCACTCATTGACTCAACATTGTCAAAGATGTTTTTGTTTTGTTGGATAAGAAATGCAACATTTGGCTGCCAATCTAAGTCTTTGATTTGATAGCTTGACCAGAAGCAGTATTGCAGGAACAGTAAGCTGTGACATGGTAAGGAATGCAGTACTTCTGTCCTTACTGGGCTACTTGTGACATTCCACTTACTGTCATGAGTATTTTCAGTTAACAGACATATAATTACTTTTATATGAAAGCAAAATCCTGTCATTGCAGACACATGGAAGGAAAAGCTGTGGGCTTGGTTTTGCCCATTGTTCATGTTTGAAGTCCACTATTGAAAGATAGCAGGTGGGTGGTTTTTAACACAGTGTGTAGTTAAGCTGCAGGACTCTTGCAAAAACTGTTGTAGGATCTAAGAATTTATCTAGGTTCAGGGGGAGAATGGACACTTGAAGGAAAACTATTTTGTTGAGAGAAACCATTTCTGTCTCTGAAAGCCTTTAAACTGCAAGTTGTCGGCATCTAGGCAAGTGTTAGAGAAGTCTCAATGTACACACCAAGTTCTTACAAACTTCCCTATCCATCCACTTTTTTGCCAATTCATGGACTGTAGACTGGTTGTATGGGCCTTTGGTGTGATGCAGGCACTACCCACCTTCCTGGATTTATATTCTAAAGAATTGTACCTCCAACGTTACTAATAATCCTGAAAGATAAGGTGGATGAAATCCCATGGGCTTCAGCGATCAGCAGTAACCAGGCCTCAATGATATTTTCACTGCTTAAACTACAGCAGCTGTGCCTACACTGAGGGGCCCATATCCTTCCCAGGGCACCCTGCAATCCTCTTCCCTCAGTCACACTGGCACAGAATACACAATTTCTCTTTGGAAGCAGCCTACACGTGGGCCCACAGTATGGTGTTTGCATTCATTATGAAGAGCTTCATAAAATACAGAGAGAGATAAGTAGGAGAGTCTTCTCTCATATTAACATCATTTATGGAATATTCTGTGGTCATTAAACAATGAAACCATAAACATCTCTCAGGTATTATTCCCACATTATAGGTGGGAAATGGTCAGGAGAAATTTAAAAGGAGATTAAGAGGGAAAATTGTGTTCCAGGAAGACTAGAGAGCCCTTACAATTCTTGAATTCTAATTGCGTAGTTATGAATCTGTACCAAGTGTTCTGCTTGTGCTAAATGTTCCATCCCTATGATGCCTTTTCACTTCTCTGTTTATGAATGCATATTTCTTCTGATGACACTTCACAAACGTGGGAATGTTAGCAGGTTCCACCTCCAATAGGGATCTGAGGCAAAGATTTACATGAGTTCATGCAGGAAGTAAGTGGGAAAATGCTCCGGAATCCAAAGTTAAAACTAGTGCCCTGTTATTGTACTGTCCTTCCTCAAACCATTTATCCCTTTAACTTCCATACAGCATGAATCTAAACTGCAAAACCTGCTGTAATTGTGTCTGTTTCTCTTCCCGAGTAGAACAGAGGCTACTTCACGGAGTGCCCTTCTCCTTTGTTTGTGCAACTCCCTTCGTTTCAATGACTACTGATGGCCAAACTTAGTACAGTAAAAACCAATGGTGGACTTCTTACTATTCCAGTTAGTGACTTTGAATCCAGAGGCAATTTAGTTTTCCTTTTTTTTTTTCCTCTAATATAGCAGAAATTTGTTTGGGCCCTTTCGTGCTTCTATCTGTGTGGGCTTTTTTAAGAGCAGACAGCTTTCCCTATGAAAATCAGGTTCCTGTGTGAAAATGAAAAAAGGTTTGGTCTTGAATCTTGTGTAAGCATGTGAGATTCAATAGCTCCTAAGCTCTTACAGTCTTTCTCACTATCATTTCTTGGCAGTCTGAACGACTCTGGTGTTCTTCTGACTTAGTAGCCCATCAATTTATGATGGGCCATCTCAAAGGAAGGTCTTTCCCTTTGCTAGGCATTAACAACACACCAAAATCTTTGTTCTGTGAGGCTTTCCAGAGTACCTCTTGTCCTATTTAGATTTGCTTTTTTAATCTTTTAAAAGAAGGTAGTTGCCTATTAATTTGATCAGCAGGTTCCTTGTTTCTGTGTGAACGTGTGGTGAGAAACTGCAGGAACAGCAATTCTGTGTGACTCATTTAAATTGCGCTCCGTTCCTCCTCACAGAGGCTCTTGGGAGAAGAATTGAGATGGCAAAGTGAGTGACAGAGGCAGATCAGTCGTCGTTCTCCACATCCAGGGCCTGTGAGCTCGTGTGCAGGGAAGAGATTTCTGTGGTCTGTTCCTGCATTCCTGCAGGGTCTATTAAGGCCATGCTGAAGGAGTGGAGGAACAGCTGGACAAGAGAACAAAGCAGGCAGTGGCACCCCTTGGAGGAAGGAAGGACCGAGCCCCAGGAAACAGCTGATAGAGCTAAACTCAGCTTGTTTTTTTTCCTCTGTTCAACAGTTTCTGTGCCATGGCAAACAAAAGATAGACATTCTGATTTGCTTTACTGTTTGGTTTATGATTTCAATTGAGTTTGTTTTGCAGAGATCTGTGGGAAAAGGTAGAGAGATCTAAATCCCGTTTCTCCTCATTTGCCTGTTTCTGTGCTGATGAAAGCTCCAGAGTTCTGTTCCTTGCCTGCATCTGCTGGAAGCTGGGATAACGGCAGTGCTGTGGGCTTTCCCTTCCTGGAACAGCACTGTGAATAGGATGTGTGAGTGTGCTTGCACTGTGGGCCTCATTCTGCTCAGAGCTGTGATGTGCCAAGTACCTGTTGACTGCACTGGGAGCTGAGTGCATTTGGTGTTTCACAGGATCACATCTTGTACTATTAAAAACTTATAATTATGTGACCTTTTAAAAATTTATGCAGGATCGCATTTCACAAAAGAAACATTTGTATACTTTCAGATGAGTCATTCCTACTATGCCCTGTCAAACCACACTCAGAACAATGATGCCACTTAACAGAACTTCTTCACTGATGCCTCCAAGGGCAACATTTTAGAGGATTATTGTAAAATTGTATTTAGGGTTGTTCTCAAGATACTGAAATAAAGGGAGAAATAAATCTCAACCCTTTACAAAAGCAAGTCAAATAAAACTTAATTGACTGAAATGTAATGACTATTTTTATATTTCAAGCAGCATATGCAAGTAAGGCATCCTGCTCATCATCACAAAAGACAGTGTTAGATGGAGAGCAAGCAAAAAATTGCAAGTGTTATGTTGTGTGCCTCTGCAAGGGCTTATGATTTCTGCCTTCTGTCAAAAGTTAATATAACATTCATTGTCTTCTCTTGATATTTTTATTTATTGTGTCCCATTAGATGCTTCCAGGTCAGTGAAGGTGTAACACCATGTGTTTGTCTCTGTAAGCTCACTTGAGCAATTAAGACATATGTTCAAATGGTTCATTGTCTTACTAGGAATTCTACAGGAAAGAAGAAGATAATGTGCTTGGTCTTAGTCTCAGTTAAAATCCAATGGACATCCTAGTAGTGTTGACAACAAAGGAATGAAATGTGTGTATGGGGGTGTTTCCATTAAAAGAGGGAGATTTATCCATGTAAAATAAGATCTAACAGTCAACATACAGCTTTTGAATTTACGTATAGATTTTATTGAATGAGAACATCTGCAGAATTGTACAAACTTAGTGATTTTTTTGTGTGATAGACATACCAGTATCCCATACTTGGAGACATCCTTTCTGAGGCATGGATATTCAATACTAGCCCATGGGAGATAGATCTCTTCTCAAAAATAATTCATTTGTCTTTTGTGGTAGCTTTTAATTCCTTTCTTTCTGTCCTTTTTTTTCCTTTTTGCACTTGAGTATAATTTACAGTATACTTATTTACTCCTTGGCCTGCTGAGGGTAATTTAACTCATTACTTGAGTTCATTTCTGCTTCAGGAATCAGTGGATAGGTTTTTCCACCTAATACACTATTTTTTACTGCTCAAATCTCATTGCTAGTGAGAGCTGTACAGTTTACAAACTCCCTTCACAAAGCTTCTCTTCTGGGTCATTGAGGCTGCCTTTCCTGTTGTGACAGGATCTCTTTTTCCTTGAAAAATGATCTGATCTTGGACATCTTGTTCTCCATACTGATTAGTGTAGGGATGTTAGGTTTTAGCTTCCCTCTAATGCTATCTACTCTCCAAAGATTAAAGAATTAAATCTTCATTTGAAAGATGTATGTTCTTCCAGTTCTGGGGACTAAATAATTCCTTTCCTGTGTTCCCTAATACAGCAAATGCTTATGGCTTTAGCACCTTTCTTCCCAAATGATTTTACCAGTTACACATATGTAGAAATAGATGGAAAAGGATAAAATTTAAGCTCTCTTCTTTCTTAAAATTTCTGTTCTGATAAAGACAGCAGAGATTTATGTATTTCTTCTTCCTTCTTGTTTTGTACTTCTTCCCCCTTAAGCACCATTACTGACTACTTGTGAAATGTGTTTGTTTCTGCTATAAAATAATGTTTTTAGTGGGTTTTAGGACTTATGAGATTAGGTTTAGATTCCTGCTTCTCAGCCTGTTGTTTTGTTGTGAATAGTAGGAAAGCTTTAGGATTGGGAGAGATTTGATTTTAGATTCAAGTTTGGATAAAATACCTTAAGAAAACCAGCTCTTGAAACTGAATTGAAGTGATTTGGCATATCAGAGGAATAATGTGTTTCTAGGCTTCCTTAGGTTGAGTTGGATCAACTCAATAACAGCACAAAAGATTTCAGTGCTACTAATGTCGAAGTTTGAAGTTTAGTTCTTGTTCACAAGAACTTCGGTCTGGAGGGAGGCTGTTGTTGGTCCATCTTTATTTTCCATGAAATTGTGGTTGTGAGTCTTTTTGGTCTTTGATTATGGCCATGCCTTCTCTGTTCTTGAGAAACACATCAGAGCACAGTGTTCTTCTGGATGGCGTGTCCTACTGCAGGGTGTGTGGAAAATGCATATGGAAAAGACTGAGGTTACTTGGTAACTACTTTTGAAAAAACAGCTGTGGAAGAAAGGACAGAAGTGGAAGAAAGAGGCACTCTGGAAAGAAGCTGCCTTGAGACACATTTGTGACAGTAGATTTCTGACTTTTCCATGTCAGATGTACCCAGGTCCTGTATGATGATGCTAACTTGCAGCAAAGTAATGTCTTATCAGAAAGACCATAATGTGCTGTCAGGGCACATTTTGATGATAATATGACTCATCAGTTCTTCCAGGCATTAGTGCCCCAGCTTCACCTCAGTAAAAATAGGAATGTCTGTAGCTTCCCAGAAGGAGAAAAGAAAAAAGAAAAGAAAAATATTCCAGAAGCCTCTTTAGAGCTGTGTTCACCAATCCATTGTGTGCATCCTTTTGTACTAAAATTTCTCTACTACTTTTAACCTCTTCTCTCCCTTCCAGGTTCTTCTGGGGCCAGAGGCGTCTGGGGTCTGTGGTCCATAGTTCAGCACTTGTCCCGTTCTCTGAATAGACAGTAATCATACCTAAAAGTGTAGTACTGTGAGGATATCTCTCAATATTGACTTTTACTTAGAGAACTTCAGTGTAAGCAGTAATTGCCAGTGGGATATTGTCAGCTGCTGCAGTGCCCATACTTCTGTGACTTTAGTGGGGAGGCAACAGTTTACTTTTAACCTTTTCTTTTGCTTTGAACCTGGCTGATAATTTTGTTCTTCTCACCTTATTTCTGTTTTCCAATTTAATGGAAGATTTTGCTCTGTCATCTCTAAAAATAAATAAGAAAAAGTACAGATGGGGAAAACAAATGGGTTTTAATTTTCTGTCCATTAAGCTTATGTTTTAATTGATGCTATTATGTTCCCCCTTGCACACATTGTTTACAGTAGAGTACACATCATAATGTGTAGTGACATGAGCTAAAGTTTATAGGGAGAACTATCTTGGAAATATTGTGCCTAAATTTGCAAAAATTAGAGGACTTACCCCAACCCTGTAAAGTCAAATTTATTTGTTGAGCTGTGCTTTTTATAAATACAACTTGCCCAAATGAGCTCTAGTTTTAGTTGCCTTTTTCTAACTGTTTTGCTTTAGAGTGAATCTCTGTCACTACTTGTATTCTGGTAGCAGTAACAATGACAGTCTTGAATAACCCTTAGTGGGATTTTGTATAGACACAGCTTTTCATTTTAAATTGTAATACTAGTAACACATCAGTCCCAGTACTTAAAACAGATGTGAGAGGTTCAAGCAACTTCTGACATAGTTGTCAGTGTTAGCTGAATTTGGTAAATACAAAAGGTACAGATCAGATGCAGCAGTAAATGTTGAGTCAGCTGAGGGAATGCTGCACGATGGAAATCTCACGTCCTCAGTCCAGTGCAGCAGAAAGTGTATGGAGAGGCTGATCCCTCCCAGGTGAATCAGCTCCCCAGGGAGAGAGGCAGCAGCAGCTATTTTGGACACTGCAGCCTGTCCCCCCAGGGGAATGGGCCAGGCAGATTCCCCTCCCAAAGAGTGATCACTTCTTTTGGAGAAGGGGCCATTAGTGCTATACACAGTCTTTATTCAGACATTTTTCAGTCAGGGAATATGAACTCATTCTTTCACTCAGATGTGTATAATTTATGAATTATAATTTTCATAGGTTTGCTTTCTTACAGTGGTTTTAAGAATTTTTCTTGGCCCTTCATGGTAGAATTTCCATGCAGAAACCAAGAGGGAGGCGGGTAAGAGCTTCCTCACGCAGCTCAGCTACTGGCTTGATGAGAATTTTCTCATTGGCAGCAGACCCTTGTGTTGGGCCAATTATAACCATTGAATGGGGTGGGAATCAGTGATTGTTTTACCTGATTTTTGTCTTTTTAAAAATCTTTTCAAATTGATTGCTACTTGTGTTTGCAGGACAAAGCTAGCAACACTATCTTCAACAGGGAAAAAGTAATATGGGAGAAGAAAGCAAGCTAGACCTGAATTTAAAAATAAGCACTTTAAGGTAGAAGTTGCACAGATATTTCACTTTTGAAAAACATTTAAAACAGTTTTCCCATGTGCCAAGATGCTTAAAGACAGATATAGTCCATGTGCTAAACCAGTTACACCTCACAGCTTCCAGATTAAAAAAAGTCAATTATACAGAGTTTCTAGATAAAAAAACCTGTCAGTAGTATTACTAATATTTTTGAAGAATTATAGACTAGTCTGTTTAATTGTATGCATTTCATTACTGACATTGTATGGTAAATCTATCTGTGTGTTTTTAATAGGCTGGGACAAATGGTTACATGGCTCCAGAAATCCTGAAGGAAGAAGAGTACAGCTATCCTGTGGACTGGTTTGCTATGGGCTGTACTATTTATGAGATGGTTGCTGGGCGAACACCATTCAAGGATTACAAAGAAAAGGTCAATAAGGATGAGGTGAAAAGAAGAACTGTGGAAGATGAGGTGAAATTTGAACATGCCAGCTTCACAGAGGAAGCAAAAGAGATTTGCCAACTGTTTTTGGCTAAGAAAACAGAGGACCGTTTAGGAAGCAGGTATGCCTTCTCCAACTCAGTAAAATACAAGATTAAAACTGCAAACAATATCATTATTTTACATATTACACAAAATGGGTTTGATCTTCGCTTTCTGCAGAGTACTGAATTTTTCCTTTCGCTTCTAGGAAGAAAGAGGTAGAAAGTTTTGAAGATCATATGGAAATAAGGAATGTTGTTGCAACAGTGTGCTTGTCTATCCTCACTCCAGACAACTCATTGGAGTTTTTTCTGTTAGTTTTTCTGTTAGACTCTATATAGTTTTGGCAGAAGGGGGCAACTTGTTTTCTTGCATATTCTTTCCTAAATGTAAAAGATATTAAAGTAGATTCCTGCATCTATGTTAGTGCAGACTGATTGCAGAATCTTAGGCTGTCTCACTTACTGGAATGATGTGGGCAGAAATCCAAATCTGCAGTGTGGATTCTCTTCCCTGCAGATATCTAACTTGCAAGGCTGCCTTACTGACTTCTTACTGAAGAGATCTTAACTCTTCTGCTCAAGTGCTCTAAAAAATCTTATACAGGTTCTAGTCTTCCTGACCAGGGAGAAAAAGGAGGAAAGAATATTTGGTACAAATTCCTATAAAGCAAAACATTTCAAGGGACTTTGGAGGTGGCTTTGGGATGATGAAGACTGATGAATGTGTCCTTGACTTAGCAATTTGAAGGGACTGTTCAATAAGGAGAACACTGCAAAGCTAAACATTGTAATGTTTAACTTGTAATATCTCTGATGCCTCTGATCTCTGTGTGTGTATATATATACAAATAATTATGGCATTTCTAATGAGACAGATTGTGGATCTACATATGCAATATGGACAAAATAAAAGAAATATAATAAGAATCTAAAAAAATTAATAGGAAATTGATAGTACTTATCTTTAGAAGACCCTGTGTTTCGAATCATCTGTGAATACGAATATATGTATTGAGTGCTTTTCCAGTCTAAAGGTGGAGTAGACAAAGGATCTTATTGAAAATGCATAGATAAGCTTCTAAACTTATATCTCATAACAATGTGAAACAGTTTTTCAAAATGCTAGGCAAACATTTCTCTGAAAGAATTAACTCTAACGAAAGAGAATATGTCATTAATACACAAATCTTTAATATTCTAGAGGTAAATGAAGACAGCTACTCTTTGTGCCTGATGAATTTTCCCAACTACACAAGGCCTCAGAACAAAGCTATTTTTAACAGCACATAGAGTATGTTTAATACAAAATCTATATTGTTTTAATATTTTAAAAGCTTGTCTTAAAAGTAAATTTAACACAAAAGCATGTAGAGCATTCTAACTTACAAGTCACCATACTTTGCAGACATTTAGACTTAGAGCATTTTGTGAAGTAAACAAATTTCAGAGTAGGGGAAAATGAAATCTAGAGATTCTGAGTGACTTGGTAAAGTTCATTCAGCAAGTCTGAAGCAAAACCAGCAACAGAGGATTCACTTACTGTAACCACATCCCCTTTGCCAAGGGAGTGATTTACAGTCATACTGTCTGCTTGTTGTTCCTTTAATTCTCAGCAATGAGAGAAATATACACAGAAAGGTAACTGGCCATACTATTTCTGATTTTCTGCTGTTAAAGACATCCTTACTCTTATGTGCTGTAGTTAGAGAAGGAAAACAACAGGATGTATACCCTGCCTGGGCATAATATAGAATAAAAACCTGCATGTACCTCTTAGACAGGGCAATACTATTCAGGACAGCTCATCCTTATGTTAAGATTAGTACTGTAATTCTACTAAGGACAAGAGCTTGGGTTATCTACAGAAGTGCCTGTTGCATAAGTTAAAGCTGCTCAAAGACAGCTTTACTTGTACACCTGACCTTTTAAAACAAACCACTCTTTTATTGGAGGCTCGATTTCACCAGCTAACTCAGGAAAGATGTAATCCCTTTTCTCCACTCAGGCTTTTGGGCATTGACATCTCAAATGTCAAACCTGTGAAGTGATTTTTTTTTTAATGGAAGAATACAAAATTGACCAACTTATCATATGATTTTATTTCCTCTTCCTATGTAAGTTATGTAATAATGCAGTTCACAGAGGAAGAGCTCAAGTTTGTCTCCAGCTAGTTGGAAGATGCCTCAGTTCCAGTAGATGGCATTCATGTAGCTTTACATTTTTTAAGTTCTTATGGTTTCAGGAGGAGAAACACTGCAGCAATCCATTTTGGAGCCCTCACCAGCTTCTAGTGCTTTTTGATTTATGGTATAGAAAAGAAAAGCAAAATTAAGGGAAGCTTCTGTGAGTACATCTGCCTAGTAGAATTTTCAGTACTACTGGCCCAGGAGTGTCCCAGGACATTAGTTAATTTGAGCAGCTCTAACACACTTCAGGCTACCAGTGAATGTAAGTAAACCATGTCAAGCTGCTCAAGTACTTGGTTTGCTAACTGGGTACGTTAGGAGATGATTTTGCAGGACTATGTATATGCAGGGGTCATGATCCCTGTTGGCTTAATCGGTACATTCATAATTGTGTTCATATTGCTCTTTTGGGTTGAAAACACCTTTTTTTTTTCAATGCCCAGCATGCCTGGATGGCAGCTTCTGTCATTCTTCAGGCTGTGACTTTGTATCCTAATCGTGGGGATTAGTGGCTGGTAGTGGCTTGCTCAGAGCTACCAGAGGTGCAAAGTGACAATTTTCTAATGGGGGGCTGAAAAGGGCAGCAGGTGGTTTCATCTGGGCAGTGCCTGGATAGCACCAAGGCAGGCTGGAAGCACGGCAGGACAGCCTGTGGGGAACAGGCAGTAGTGGCAAGCTGGAGGAGTTGTTCTGCATGCATAGTATTGAGGCCTTAAAAAAATGAAGATTTTTTCCATAGTTACACAAATCTATATGGTGCTTCTACATGCTTGCAAAACTGAAATGACTTGCCAAATGCATAACATTTTGTTCATTGAACATTGTCTAGAAATAGGGCTTACACTTCGCTGTGTATGATTTTATAAGGAAGTAGGAAAAGCAGAAAGCAACGTGTTAGGAACTACCGTTTTCTGAGGCTAAAACCTAGACGAATTTGGTTTTCCTGTATTACTGTTTTCAAGAGCAGTGCATCCATAAATACATTTCAAAAAGAATTCATAGGTATGGAAAATATAGTGCTTCTCTCTGCTCCTTTTTTCTCTAGAATTCAAAACTCAGACTTTGCATACCTTGACACTACAGGCACAGTTCAAAAGCTTTGGTCTTTGGTCATACTTTACTGAGCACACATTTGAGGTCAGATGATTCTTATCCTCAGAATATCCTACAATATCCCCTGTTGGTCTACAAGTGAAACAATTCACTGTTTCTTTTACAGCTTAAGTTCTCCCTGAGGTCAGAAGTTGTTTTTCATAAGATGTATTTAACTTATGTGTTTATAATTATTTAGTCCTTTCTGGGTTTTATTATTGGATGTTAACAATCTTAATCAAGGATTGTGTTTGTGACAGTGGCACACCTACTTTTGTTAATGTCGTAATTTGTGAATCTCTTGCCTAAAAAAAATCTTTGTTCATTTATAAGAGTAGTTGTTTTCAATGAACAGACGCACTAAAAATGGGAATGTTTGAGTGACATAACTGAGTTTTGTGATCTAAATGCATAGCTGCTTTGAATTCAGATAAAACCAGAAACGTAGTTTGTTACCAATTTCCTATTCAGACTGTTGTTGCTCAGTCAGTCTCCAGATGCATTAATCCAAGGTACCCCAGTCTAGAGTTTAATAAATATTATTACCCTACATTGTAGGATAGATGTTTTTACCCTAGTTAATAACGAGCCAATTGTTGAACTTTCATTGTTGGACAGTAAATCCCACAGTCCCCCTCCCATCCTGCTGTATATTCAGTTCTGGTGAAAGTGTACCTTTGGATAGAGGTATCCCAGACACAGCACTGCAGCTCCTGAGTGGCATCTTGCCCAGACCGATTTACCCTGGGAGGTGGAGTAATGAGTAGTGGGATCAGAAGGTTTTCTGCTTCTCAGCTTTTGTTATATTGTGCAATGCAGTGTTCTTTGCTTAGGAAAAAAGGAATTGTGTTGCATGATATAGATGCACATATATATCTCCTTATTTAAAAGGATTCTTATGTATAAAACACAGAGACACCTGTACCTCTCTGAGAGCAAAACATCCCACTGATTAACAAACTTTTGTTTTATTGCAGAAATGAAGATGATGACCCAAGAAAACACAGGTTCTTCAAAACAATAAATTTCCACAGGCTAGAGGCAAACCTTATTGACCCTCCATTTGTGCCAGACCCATCAGTTGTCTATGCCAAAGATGTTGCAGACATTGCTGACTTCTCTGAAATACGAGGAATTGAGTTTGATGACAAAGATAAGAAGTTCTTCAAAAGGTTTGCGACAGGTGCTGTCCCTATACCCTGGCAGGAAGAGATCATTGAAACGGGACTGTTTGAAGAACTCAATGATCCTAACAGAGTGGATTCTGGAGGTTATGCAAACGGAGGGGAAGCTAAGTCAGGAGTTTGTTTGTTATTGTAAATATCATACTGTTATCAAAAAGAGTAGAAACCACCTCAGAACTTTCCATATTCTGACACTGTTTCAGAAACTCAGTGCACTGGTTTGAGAAGAAGCATCCACTTTAATGGGACATTGACAGGCTATGTAGGACCACCAGCTGTATAGACTGTATCATTTTCCTTTGTTCTAACAAAGGAGATAATATTTTTGTGTTATTGGAGATTTGTCAAATGAGGAATGGTATTTCTCAAAAAAACCTTAGTATAGAAATTCTGAAATAGAAAAGCCAGTGATAGAGTGAAGAGGCAACAGCTTTTGAAAATGACTGATTACTGCTTTGAATACAATGATTTGTTGGTTTTCTTTTTTCTTGTTATTTCTACTAATGTTTCCTCTTTGTTCTACAGTTTTCAGGAAGGATTTTTTAATTTTCAATTAATATTCTCCGTTAGACAGTGGAGCTCATATACCATGTCAAACTTGGAATCTTATTGGTTAGCCAGTCTGTCTGTTGTTTTCTTCTGTTAGTTTTTGGATGGTTTGATTGTAATATGTCCAAATTGTCATAAAATACAAAGAAAGCTCTACATATCACTAGGCAATAACAAAAACAAGAACAGACTCTTTGCAAAGTTGATTTTAATGGCATGAAGATAAGATTGCTCTAATTTAATGGAATAAAGCATTTATTTATTATTATTAAGTCTATTCCTTTAAGTGATAATACCATATATGCCATATGTAAGTTTTACCAGGTTTCCTGATATTTTTTTCTGTAGTTTGGTGGTAAATTAAACTACAGATAGATGAAAACAATTTGTAATTGGCTATTTCCAAGGCATTTATTTCAGTGCAATATAGATTTTAATTCAATAGTTGCGAAATGCATTAAACTATTAAGTTGTAATGGTGGAAAGGTTATGTGTGCAAGTTGAAACTGTCTTCAAATGTTTATTGATTCTCATGAAAATTTTGACGCAACCTAAATTGAATTAATTGGAACCATTTCTGTGAATACTTGCTACAGGTGAAGTGTATTACTTGTAAGTTGCCTCCTGCTGATTTTCCATGCTAAGAAAATAGGCAAAACCCGACCCTGCATGCTGGTCACTGTCCTCTATCCAGCCATAATTTCCATTGGCTAAAGGGGAACTTGAAACTGCTTCATTCCTTTGAGTCCTGAAGGCTACTACTAATACCCCACTTTCTATTTTTCATGTGGCAAACCTCCTACTGAACTCCAAGACTTCTCTTATGTAGACATTGGGATTGAGCCCCCACATCTGTTGTAGAAGAGGAAAGCCAGTAGATACGATGTCTTCTATGGTCAGGCCTGTCACATGCAGCACATAGCTTTACTATTTACTTATAAGCTAATAACTCCTCCCAAATGCTCTAGTAAACAAAACCTCTTTAGTTTTAAATACTTTAAGTGATTTAGTCACAGCTGAGAAATACATTGGTAATATATTGTATTGCTCTAAGCAGAAAAAGAATTGTTCTTTTTTCTTTTTCAATTTGCTTTTCCAGAGCTTTATATACTTAATTTTCAAATGAAAATCATTTGTTACTTAGGATTAGTGGATAATTCTGTTCATGAATTATAAGCATATAATTGTCTGCCTTTTGAGCGGAGACTGTCAAATAGTTTAAAACAATATAAACTGAATTCTGACTTGGTCTTTTAATTGACAAGGATAATCCTGAAAAGTTGTGAAAAGCTGAGGAAGTTGAGAGGAGAGTGATGTGGTTCTGGCACAGATTTAGGAGAGTGCTTCCACTGGTGACATTCACTGATTTTATTTCTCATTGCTCCCAACTGCAGAAAGCTGTCACAAGAGTGGTATTAGACTAATATATTTGAGAAATCAAGACAGAAAATTTTATTATATATAATTTTTTAAAAACCAAGCAAAACCACACTAAAGTCATAACTCCCTCATCACCAACTTATTTACAACTTAAGAGAGACCTGTCAGTGGCATCAAACTTTTGTCCTGAACTGATACACCTCAAATCCATGGAAATGCTTTTTCACAGATCCTCCAAAAACAGAAAACAGTACTCTGTAGGTTTTCCAATGCATAACTAATTTTTCAGAACATACATGTTCCCTTTTGGAAAGAGGTTATGTATAGACAGAACCAGAGTTTAATGTCATGTTAGAATCACATATCCCTTGTGTTACCAGGTGTTGCAAGTCAGGGTTCTTCAAAATGTATTGCAATACTGACAGTTGTGAATTCAGGATGCATAACATTAGGTTTTTTAGCTTTAGAAATGTTGCAGTGTCACCAAATCCCAGCAGGAGGTATATCACTGAGATACCATAGTGTTAAGTGTTTCATGAATCATTCAAAGTCTTATAATGCACCATTTGGCACAGGGTATGACAGAGAAGAATGTGTTAGTTGAAATAATCACTTTAATTTTCTAAAGTTCTCTTTCACAACATGGACAACTCCTTTTCTCACTATGGAAAGAGAGCAGGGCAAAGATTATTTCTGTATTCCTGTTAGAATTTTCAGTCAGTCTTTTAAAAATTGATTTCAACTTCTTTTTAGAGGAATCTGTGAAATGCTTTGCTCTTTTCTTCTTCCTGCCACTGTGAAGTTCTTTCATAAAGTTTTGGGAGTAAAGTTATTTAACAACCTGCTTCACCTTAACAAAACAAAGCCAGCAGTCCCAAAAGATTTACATGCTCGATGAACTGTCTTACTGCAATCAAAGATGCTACTTATGTGAGTAAACTTGAATATATATGCAAGTGCTGGGAGATCAGGGCCCAAGACAAAAGTATTGATCAAGTCATTGGATGTTTATGATCAAGAAAATGAGAGATGAATTTGTGGGAGGAAAAAAGCCTTGTGGTTGTGGGTTATTTGAGTTCTTGTGGCAAAAAAAAAAATTATGTAATTTGAAGCTGCAATTTTTTTTCTTCTAGCTGTCTCTGTTTTTCCTGCTTTGCCAGCTTTGTGGTGTCTCACTTGGCTGCCTCTTTTTCCATCAGATACGATGCATTCAAGTGTTAATCTAATCTAAAAAACTGAATTCTGAACTCTTGCATTAAATGCCATCTGTGAAAGGTTACAGTGCCCTGTGTGCCAGTGCCCAGTGCCCTGGCCACTCTGAAGTGAATGTACTACCTCTGCTGACTTTTCTGCCCTGTTTTACTTAGTACAGCTGTTAGAGCTGCTCAATAATTTTAACTGTAGAAGCCTGAAATGTGAGATTTCTAGTGGTTTGAAATCTGTTTTTATAAGAACATCATTTAAAATTGGACAACGCTGAAGACAAACTGCTGGCTCTGAGAGAACACCTAAGGAAGAACTTTCCATTGTATCTCAACTCCAAATTTTCTTTCATACTATCCCTGTTAGCATTACTCCACTAATCTCACTGAGCACAGAGAAAAATGATGTTTGGTATTAATATTAACCTAATGAAATCTTTGTTCACAGAGATTATTTCTTAGTGGTCCTCTGTACCTTCAGTTGTTTCATGGTAAAGGCTCATTTAGTCAATAGATACCTTGTTTTGCAGCAAGTACTTTACTTTTCTATTCCAGTATGAAAGAGATGTAGTGATTGGAACCTGTGGGCAAATTCCAGGCTATTAAGTAGCATCTGTATAAGGGAAGGCAACTTTACGTTAAGATCATCTTAGCAAACGTAATACATGAGATAATTATTTCTTCAGCCATAAACACATGCAAAACAGAAGTCAGATGAGCTCTCTAGTTAGTGCAGATGCCTGTATTTTTACAGTTCTAGTTACAAAGTGATGCATGGTTTTATGTACTTTGAATATCATCATTGTTTTTTAGAAATGACATGCTTATAATACTGTATTTAAAATACTGGTGCTTTTACAGCATTTAAAGGTATATATGTAACATTTTTCTCATTTGAATATCCACATCTATGATTCGGATAACTAAGTACGCTCATGTTATTCACTTAAAAAACATGTTATGACATGATCTTATGACAATAATTCTTATCTTTTTTTCCATTCATTTTTAATACCAAAATATTTGAATTCCTTTATTTGTACTTTCATCCATGGGAAAATATGCCTGGTGATGTCTGTAGGTAGCACCATTCTCTTAAATTAATTTTCTTTTCTATGGCATAGAATATGGTCCTCACATTTACCCCACTTGTTCATCTGTCACCTTCTGAAGGCTGGCACAATTATGAATTAGGCCCCCTTAACTTTCAGGGAAACTTCATGTTACTTCTGTAGCTTGGACAGACAAAAGGTGCCATAAACAATGGTTGTCAACACCATTTCGGTCAAGCATTACTCCCAAGTGGTGAAAGGCATTTGCGGGGAGAAACATGGGAAAAATCCCCATGATCCTTTTTGAAAGGGCTTCTGGATATGTGAGGTCTATTCCTTTCCCTCTGACAACTTGGGGGCAGCTGCAGTGGTTAATTCCTCCCTTTCCTGTTGACCAAGTGCAAGCACAGTCTGGTTTAGTAATTATTTTATCCTATTAATGCTCATTATCTGTGCTTTTCAATGCCTGAGCTTTGTTAGAAGGTCAGTTCTTCCAAGTGTCTTTTTTTGTGTTTAATGGACACCAATATGGTGCTATTGCAGTGTTTGCTAAAGTGACTTAAAATGAAAGAAAATGTTCATTTTTCTTCTGTACACAAGCATTACTTGAAGTTAAACAAAACTAATTGATTCTGACGTGTTTTATCAGTTGTTCTTTACCAAACTTACATGTTGGCCTATACGGTTCATTGAAGTTGTTCTGACAGTTACATTTTACAGAGTGGAAAGATACAACAAGGCAGAACAACACACTGTGTACATGTCCTTATGATGGGAGTTCCTCATGATGAATGTTTCCGTGGTTCGTGTTTTTATAAAGAATGCCAAAGGCATGACTGTGGATATATCACTTGTCATAACTTGTAGTTCAGTGAACAATAGTGGAGTAACTGTTTAAAAAAACAGCTATTGTACAGGAATGTTCAGTTGTGTTTTCTTTGCAATACTTCATGCAAGCATGGCATGAGATGTGCTAGACTGTCTCGTGACTTTGGAATCGCTGGGGTAAAAGGGCGACTGCAAGTAAGAACAGATTTGTTAACCAATCCTGTCTGCAAGCTTTCCTACAGCAATACATTCTGTTCTCACTGAACACCTTTTGCACAGTGGTGAAAACTTCCTTTAAACTACCTTGCTAGTCTCCAGTGCTTAGTTACAGCTCAGTCTGTGAAAACACATTGGTGGAACTAAAAAGAGAGAATTTCCTCAGGAGGATGTAGAGCAGAGCCTATCACTGTAGTGGGGTTGCTTCTGATATCACCAACATGTTAAGTCAAAAGTGGGTTTGGTGGTATAAAAGTGGACCAAAAGAAGTCACATTGCAGAATTCATGGAGTCAGTTCAGTCCCACTGTTGGAAACAGCCTGTGTAGATCAAGTGACAGTAAAGCTGTTTCTTGATAGAAAGGGGTGATCAGAATGGAACCCATGAGAGAATGTCTGCAACAGGACCAAAGGGAGGCCTCCACAGCATTCCTGTTTGTGCACTTCCTTGTATGAAGGAATTAAACTCATAGTAAGAAGTCTGGATAATTTTTATCATTATCAGTAATAATAACATCATGAACATAAAGAAGAACCACTAGTACCAATTACCAATTTATCCTGTTTCTCTGCAATAACTGGAGGGAGATTCCCAAATCATAATACCAACAGGATGTCATGAACAACAGGAAGAAACTGTTGAACTCATACAGGACAATTGACAGAATAGTCATTTCAAATATGGTATCTGGTTTGTAAATCTGTTTTATTCTATCGTAATGAAAAACAGTCACTAGGCAAAGAAGTTTTTTCTGATGAATATAGGAATGTTTTTATTCTTTCCAAGGTATGCTTCCTCCCTTCCTCCAAACCGACTTCTATACTATTCCCCATTAGGACTTGATACATTAATGCAAATCTGCGAACAGATAAGAGGCTATTCTTGGCCCTAAAACTGGGGTGGAGTAGGTAAAGTCAGAGGTACCCTGAGAAGATTATGAGACATCAGCAATGTCTGAAAATACAAAAAATATAAAATCAACATGTATCAAAAATTAGGCTGTAGTTTAAGGAATATTTTCTTAAGTAAAGAGGAGATCCTTTAACTCATATTGGTTCCTTAGTACAATTACTGTAAATGTCTGTAAATAAACTGTATCACTGGTGCAGGCTATTTTAATCAGCATCCACATAATAATAATACATATTCATCCTAATATTTAGCAAGGTTTGAAGAGACCAATTGAAATATCTTGCTGCTCAGAGTGAAGGCAAAGACTTACTTCTGGCTATTTGATTAAGGCAGCTAAGCTGTGCTCCCAACAGTATGTACAAGTCTGTAAACTTTTGGTTTCCCTTGGTGACTTAGTGAAAGTGAGAAATGATAGGGCTGCAATCTGGAATCTGGCATAGAACTAAAGAGGTGTCAGAGCACACTTGCATAAAAAATTTCAGTTTTAAGGTATTGCATTAAAAAGGATGAACTCTTTTGAGAAGCTGGGTAATGATTCTGTAGTTATGCATCTATTGATACTCAGATCTGATTTTATTTAGTAAAAGCAGCAATACTCTCAGTACTTTTTGAAGAAATGCGGGCAGCCATGTTCTATAGCTGTATTGCTCAATTGCATCTTTTCATCAAGTACTTAGGAAGAAACCAGCAATTTTGCTAAATTGTAAGGATACTTCAAATGCTGCTTAAAAGAATCCAGTAATGGTATATTGTCTGACAGAACCTAGAATGGGTAGTTTCTTGTGGTTTTATCTTAGTGTAAGACACCTCATAATGAGAATTCTTCTCAGTTAAATCAAGCAATGGATAAATGTTCAAATACTGGTTTTCCTAAATTCTGCACTCCAGGTGATTTTTCTCATTTCTGCAGTTCACATTTTTGCTCCTTTCCCCATCTTTCTGTGTCGATACTAAATCAAAACATTATATTCTTTTTGATATGAATGAAAACATGGTGACAGATGCTGGATAAAAAGTCCTATAATTTATGAATTCATAACCCTAATCCAGTATCTACTATCCTTGAGAACTAATACCATGTATGTATTCTTGTATTTGGTCCTTCTAAAGACTATTATGTTACACCAGTTCCAGGCAGGGAAAGGAATAAAGAAATGGATAATCTCTTCCGAATTTTCCATATGCCTTGTACAGAGAATAGTGGATTGAGTGTTTCAAACAAAGAAAGGAAGGAAACTTTGATTTCTGGCCAAGAGATTGAAACCTCCTGATCTCTTGCCAAGGTAGTTTATTTTGCTGCCAGCAGTTTCCTCACCTAAAGCTGCTCCTTTTCATCTGCAAAACTAACAGCAGTGAAGGAAACAGGCACTGCAGAATGGCAATGCTGTAAGGATCTGCTTGAGTTAAAGTAGGGACTGATTCACTTTCAAATTTTGATATGTACCAAAAAACACGCACCATTCCAAGCAGGGGGTGACTTCTGGTGATTCCTAACCAAATTTTACTTTTTTCTCAAAGTACATGAAAGTTACTGACTTTGTGAATGTTGATCTCATACTGCTTAATTGCTTTTGCTACTGAATAAAATATGACTCCGATTTTTCAGGATTCCATATATTCTGGGGGTTTTTTTTAAATGCTGAGATTTACCAAATTTAAGAAACTGAACTAAATGCGTCAGTTCTGAAACTTGGTCTCCCCAAAACTGGTGAGTTACTGCAGTGTTTATACAAGTGATTTCAGAGCAATCTCTAAGCAGATGTTCTTAGGTATTTTGCTTATCTTTTTTCAGTGAGAAGAAGATGATGAAGATAGTGGGGTCTGAAGTCAAAGGTTGGCCATGGGTACCACACAAGAAGGATTTTAGCTTTGTTAAGCTAATAGGCCCAGGACCAGACGTGTGATGAAATTATCTGCTGTGTGGTAATAGAGCATAAATCCTGTGCACCCCTTCAGCCTGTTGTCCCAATCATATTTATGCAAGGCCAATTAATGGAGGGATTCATCTACAGGTATCTACTTAGTCCCTAGTTTAGAACTAAAATAATAAATAGTTTTTATTTCAAGAATTATAAATTAAAACAATAGTGGAAATTACTAGTTTTGAGGGGGGAAGAAAATGTAATTAGTGAGCTGTATTAGGAAGCATCTTCCAGTTTTTGTCTAGATGGACACAGAGATAATTCGTTATTCTGAGATCCATGGAACAGTCACTGCTCCAGACTGTAAACTGTTGTTCTGAAATGACCATGATCTTGACATTATCTGAAAAATAGACATTTTAAAATCAAGTTAAGACAGGATATGCAGGACCTTAAATCTTTACTTTAATCAGGAGTGGCAGTAAATGCATTGATTGTGTTTTGTTCCTGCAATCTTCCGGTAAGGAAAAAAATACACTCATTCTGTAAAAGCTATTATTTTAAATGAACAATAACTTTTCTGGGTTTTTATTTTTTTTTTTTATTTTTTTTACAATAGCAAGAGAGGAAATGCTACCTGAATATTTTTTTTTGCCTTGGAAATACTTTCTAACTTTTTCTCCCTTTGTATAGGTAGCAGATTGCAATTAATGCTTCTACCACAAGAACTGATATATAAGAGACTAAGGAAATAATATTTCAGATATTGACACATATCTCTGGGTCACTCAGATGATATGAAAATATTTGGACTGTTTAGAAGAAATTAATTTATTTTCTAATAGTAAGTGAAAACACTTAAGAAGCTTCCAACTATCAGGCAAAAACTTATCTAAATGGTGCATACAAAGCTGACTGCAATGAACTTCTGTGTATCCATCTCTAGAAGGATGGTTTGCCTACCAATTTCTTGGTTGCCTAACAAAATTTAAAGATTATTGCACAGTTTTCTGTTTCTAGTGAGAACATAAATGGTTTGGTCAATTAAAGGCTTTTACTTCGCTGTAGGAGCAAAGCAATGGGGAGGGACACACAAGGAGACACTTGAACAGCTTGAGAGCACAGTACTTGTGCTCACAAGAACTCAGTTAGAAAATACTTCTTGTTATAAGAGTCTCTGTGACCACAGATGCTTATCTGTGTAATTCTAAGTGTTGCCCTAAGGATTTTTTTGGCTATTCTGCCTCAAGTTCGGACTGCAGTGTTTTTATTTGCTTTTTGCTTAATGTCAACCCTTTTTACAGCAGGGAAAAATCAGAGAAAGAAAAAGATTATTTTTAACTATGTGGTAGGACATACCCATATGAAAAAACATGGATCTCTTTTCTGGTTTGAGAAACAGGTATGAACTGTAGTGAAAGAGTACTTAAGATTTCCAGATGTCAAATGGATTTATTCTGAAATAAATTATTGAAAAATGAAACAAGAAGTGTACTGAACCCAACACTACTGGACTCAAACTCCACACAAACATAGAAAAGAGAGTAATATGAAAGAAGGAATTTTTTTATTTAATAGGAATCTTAATCAGATAATTGTCTCAAAAATTGATTTATTCTGAATTATTTGACCCAAAAGAAGTGGAAATCTTATGAATTATGGTTAAATTAATTTCATAATTAATTATGGTTAACTTTACTCTTGTCAGGAATACAGATCAATAATGTATTTCGTGTCATTTTTAGCTGATTGTTATATTTACATATTCATGTTATAATTTTCATATAATGTATCATATAGCTATCACTTTTAGCTGACAGAGCCCTTAGTCACCAAAGGCTTTAAAGCAGACTAACTCAATCTTTTTTTAAAGTGGACATGCTGAGAGAACTCAGAAGCTTCCCATCTCTAAAGCGAGATGACATTAGCACGCAAAACAGCAAACACAACCAAGCGAGTTCATTACAGAGAAGGCTGCCCAGTGTGCCTTATGGGATGAATTCCTCAGTTTTGCTTTCCATGTGGGCTATTTTCAGCAGCCTCCTAATCTGTGTGTAATTTACACAGCTCCCGTTAAGGGTGTTTCTACAGGCACCTATTTCCACCTGCACATTAATCACAGGTCTGCCCCAAATGTAATTAAAATGGAAGGACAAAGATGAGAAAAGTAGAATACTCACAGCTTTGTAAAAAAATGCAATGCAGGAAATTAAGTCATGATTTTTGCACTAAGATACAAACTTTCTCAAAGTTAACATTAATTTTTGCTGGGATTGCAAATGAGATTTTGCCATTAGCGCCATTTCTGTAGCAGAAAGACACAAAACCTGAATCCTCACTGGCTTCTCCCAAATCCAGAATTTCTTAGGTCTGTGTTCAAGAACATTGTTTAGCAGTAATTGCTGACAGTTTCTTACACTGCACAAACAATTCTTCCTCCCACCTAAATACAGAGTTTCCCATTTGTGGCTTACTTGTCTTCCAGTTTACTTAAAGGTAAGTATTTTACTTACAGATGATGTACTTACGTAAATCAGGATACGTAGATAAGATGAACTGGGTTTGTGTCTTGGTAATATGAATTATTAATGATTAAGTGAAGTGGCCTAATTTAATACAAAGTTTTGAAATTAGGGTCCTTCTAAGAATATCTATCTTAAAATACAGAATGCATATTTACAAGACATATGGTAGCTGCCCTACTTTGACTTCACATGGGTATTGACACAATGACTTAGGAATCCAACAAAAAATTTGCTGTCATTGGGATTATCTCAAACACTTGACAGTTACCAAAGAGGAGGGAACAGATAAAATTTTTGTATTTTGTGGTCAAACTTAAGGCGGATGTTTAGTATTTCCTGGTGTAGTATTTGTTTGAACACTGTTTTGGGCAATATATATATTATATAATGGATTTGAGAAATCAGTTCTATTGTGTACATCATGTTAAAAGTATGAATTCACTGCCTACAAGCTACACAACCATTTTCTCTGCAGTCACCTGAGTGTTTTAAATGTGATTAACTCTGTATTTTTCTGCTATAGTTATACAGGGCAGTCATTCCTCAAGTATTGGTTAATAACCTTTAATAACCTTGCTAATAACCTCTTCTGTGTGCTGAATTTCAGTAGCCCAGCTTGACATGAAGTGCAGCAGCCTTAACGCTCCAGGGGTGTTAAGTGCAGTGCCCAGCTATGCTTAGTTTGTTTAAATACTGAGAATACAGTGTTAGTCTTCACAGAACATGAGAAATACAGCTTCATAAATGATCTTCCTCACATGGAAGATTTCTGCCAGAAATTGCAACCAGATTTACTCCTTAGGATAGCTCTAAGTACTTTGTATTATTCATGTTATGGAATTATTTTTTAAAAAATCTGTTTCTGTGGCCCCAAATTTGTTAACAAATAGATCTCAGTTATAATCAATATGTCTTTAGTCTGAATGTTGGAATGTGCAATTATGTTTGCATAAATCTATGCAGATGGGCTTCTATTGTAAATTACCTTTCTTCTGATGGCAAACAATTTAGCAAATAAATAAAAAATGAAGATGGATGGTATTAGAGCAACAAAGTGCCCACTACAATTACAGCAGCAGAGAACTGCAATAAAAAGGTTGTAGAACATTTCTGTCTACTTTTTAATGTTTGGGATTTGTTTGTAGTTTGAGATTTTACTTTCTCAGACTCTGTGATTATAACAGACCATATTTTGACAGGGTTTTCTTTCATTTTTCCAGTGAACTAGACCCTGTTCCTGCTACTCAGAACAGTTCCATTTGTGTATGGGAAGTATCTCTCCCAGCAACGGGAGAAGATACATCAGTTTTGCTTATTATCTGAGTACTCAAGTGTGGCTTTTTGCTGGTTTTGTCTGCAATATGAATCTGAAAAAAAACTTTCACAAGCCATTATGTATTAAAAAACATGTATTTTACTACCATCTTGTAGTAATCTCTGTTGCCCTTAAAGTATATGGAGATCAATTAAATGTTCTGGTTTAAGTATAGTTTCCTTTTAAAGGATTGCATCTGGCAGTAGGAGGTAGAATAAACATTTTTAGATTGTATTATGATTGGGAAGCAATGAAAAGGGAGGCCTGTTGTAAGTGCTTGCTCTTATGGGAGCAATGTGAGAGAAATTGGAAAACACCTTTTAAAAAGAATTTAAAACCTCTATTGGTTGCCCTTTTGGGAAAATCCACTGGCATTTACTGGGAATGAAACATGCAGGAGCCTGCAGAATCAAAATAAATGGGCATATGGATCCTATTTAACTCTGATTCTTTTATTCCTATAGTATTTATTTATAAAACTATGTAACAGGCTACATACACTACAACATTACTACAGTGTATCTATTGCTCTTTCAAAACCACAGATAGTTAAAAATCAACAAAAATCGACTGCTGAGAGTTTATAATTTTGTTTAGAATGGTTTAATAATTTGCTGTAAGGTTAGTAACATCTTACCAAAAATGCTGTAAAAAAGTCAGACCAAAAATAGAGTAGTGGTGGAATTCCCACACATTCAGACTAAAAAGAAAATGCTGACTGTCCTTTTCCATTTTCAAAAGCTCTTTTTTTCAACTTCCTCTTTCAGAATCATATAAATAAACATATTAACTGCCTAGCACAATAAGTGAACATTATCTCCATTTGTAAGCCTTATGACTTTGTGTGGACATTCCACTATTTACTTACTATAGGGATACTCCCTACGAATGAATTTATGGGAACAGATGGATGTAGGACTCCATGGAAGAAATGCTGAGCATCTGCAGTATCATTTGTAGCTGATGAGAGAGGAAGATAGTTAGCTTTTTAAGAAATCTAGCTCTCATGCAGGGGCAGAAATACAAAGACTTAGTAAATAACCTCAGATAAATGTATTAAGAGCTGTTCCTATATACCAGCTAGTTAAATATTTTTATAACTTCAGTTTGATGCACTACCACTAAGGTATATGTAGGTAACACACACTATTTGTATTAGGAAGTAAAATGGAACATACCCCAAACTAGTATGTTACAATACATCTGTAACAGTTAAAGGAGAACTACATTTCAATGGTTTATATAATACTGTGAACTTTCTGCTAAACAGTTCATAAAATCTGACTTGCTATCATTTTTTTTTTTAGCTAATGTATGCTCAGAAGGACTAATAATAGGTCTTATGAGTCACAAGCACTCATTAAGTAAGCCACCAGAATTTAAAAAAACATAATAGTTGAGATCTAGTATGTTTGTAGTGAACAAGTAAATTAATATATTTTAAGAAATAGTGACTCTTTTAAAAACACTATAATAATGTGCTTCTAAATATTTAAGATTCTTTATTCTATGCAAAACCAGAATGTTAATTACTGGATTAGCACGAATATCTTTCAAGACCAAACTTGAACCCATTTTCTAGATTTTGAAACACATTTGGAATGTTGTCCTCCCTCATGGTGTTCCCAAGGGGACATGTGTGAGTCTCACTCGTGTCTGGTTACTTGAGAAGGCACAGTTTAGACACAGTGTTTGGTTTCCAATGAGAACTTTTTACTTCAGTTATGCAGCTGGCTTGACATGGGTACAATTAAACCAAATGATTTGTTCAAGATCACTAAGGGTTACTCGACTGGGGGAAGAAAGTTGGACTGGGAAAACTGAAAATACTGGTTCCCATCGTGGGACAATTTCTGAGTAGCATTTAAGTAAATTAGAGGGGCAACCTATTGTATTTCAGTCATCTGCACAAACTGCTGCATTGTATAGACTAAATTTACATCAGTGGGGAAATGTAGATGCAGAAGGAGAACGGAATGAAAAAAAAGAACACTTTCACGTGACAGATATCTTAACAGATATACCAGATAAAGAAAAGAAAAATCCAAATTAAAATTTGACTTCTAAAGCTTTCTGGGTTTGTAGGTATCACCTTTAGAGGAAAAGATTTTAATGAGTCTTTCTTGCTTGTCTTTAGTCGAGTATTAACCAACCTTTAAAAACTGGGTTTCTTCCAGGACTTTTATCATTTACAGGTGTTCCTTTGTTTTTGTTTAATTATATTTTCCTTTTCCCATTTTTTAACGACCTATAGATATGTCAGTCCTATCATGAGACTATCATGTCAGTATGATACCACTTCTTTTATCAGTAAGATTAGGTGATTGCAAAAGACTTTCCCCTGCTGCATGCATTGATTACTGGTAAGAGTAATGAGTTGTCATCTTCAATAACAGAAGGCAATGACGTATGCACATTGGCTCATAATTGGCACTGTAAAATTGGGTGGTAAAGGAATAGTGAAATTTATTAGTTTCTAATGTGTTTTCAAGGACAGAGACTCCTGCAATTGCTTTCTGCCCTCTTACTCCTTCCAAACTTCACCTCCCTTTTCCAGGCCTTTCATTCCCTCCAACATCAATTTTTCAACGTGTTTTTGTCTTCATACAGCCCTCATTTCAGCCTCAGTCTCCTGACTTAGCCAGTGCTGGCTTTCTCCTTGGCTTGCTGCCTGACTCTCCTGCTGAACTCAGGATGTGGTTCTGCCAATCTAATTGTGGGCTGCTACTGAAAGGGGTAGGCCATCCCATTCCTCCTACTGTCTGTCCTGGTCTCCCTTGTGAGCTGAGTCAGGGAACTAAACTTGTATAGTTCCTTTTCTTTCAGTTCAGCTCTCTGAATCAGGTCATCATGGAGTAAAGTGAACACCAATGTTAAAAATCAGTCAGAGTTGGAAGGGATAGTGGAATAGGGAGAGGAAGGACCATCTCTTTCAGCAGCACTTGATAACTAAAATTTTCGGCCCCAGTCTCCTCATCCTGCCCTTCCTGTGCTTCATTTTCTCTCTTTAGCCTCTTCCTAATTGGCTTCTCAATTGCTCCTGCACTTTCTGCCCCAATCCCAGAGATAACCCCCCAACTAATGCCTGCTGTCTTGTCCAGCTCTTTTTTTCTGCATCAGACCTGTAATT
Source organism: Serilophus lunatus (assembly GCA_013399895.1). Classification (NCBI taxonomy): domain Eukaryota; kingdom Metazoa; phylum Chordata; class Aves; order Passeriformes; family Eurylaimidae; genus Serilophus; species Serilophus lunatus. The sequence goes on along the minus strand of VXBA01001408.1, from coordinate 1,624,303 downwards.
CACTGATCCCTCATAAACAGATCTCATCACTAACTGCTTGCGGTCCCTCACTCAATTGCTGTTTGCAAAGTATTAGCTCAAGAGGAGAGAAAAATATTTCAGCAATTAAGACAGATGCCTCATTTTTATATAGTCTTCTCAAACCAGCTTTAATTCAGAAACTCTTACTTGTCCATGAAAAAAGCCTGAAACTGAACTCTGACTGGATGTGTGCACATGTTAGAAAATGGATAAAAATCCTAATATTATGAAATTCCTGCTAATTGAACTTTCCTCACTTTGAACACTTGTATTAAAAATAATCAGTGAAATAGTTTTCAACAACAGTTAGAGGCTCCTGTTCCTACTGTAAACAAATGCTGAATATCTGGGCAAAAGTGTCCTCTGCGCAAAGCAAGTCAACTCCCATTGACTCCACCGGAGTTATCGTGCTATATATGAGAGCAGAATCCTGTCTCTGTGAATAAAGGAGTTTTTTCAAGAGTGAGGGGGCTCTGAACAATGAATGCATTTTTACCAGCCCTTTCTGATTCTCTGGCAAACTCCCAAACACAAGAACTCTTTCTGTAGTCTTTCTACTCTCACAATGACATGCATTTTCACTTTTAGTGGGAAGTCCTTTGTATATTTTTTTTCTCATGAAAATGTGTGTCTTATGTTTCTTGGTATTTTTTACACAAAGTAGAAAGTATTTCTCAGTCACTTTTTGAAGTTAGTCCTTCCTGAGTTTATTATGTATCGTCTAATTCCAGTTTTAAACTTATCTGAAGATAAGTCAGCAGATTTTAGCCTGAGGGAGACATCTCTTGCAATTCAAAAGCCCCTGTGAAATTTAACAGCAGCCCCAGGGAGCTGTCCAGGTGGTGCCGAAGTTGTGTCTTGCTGTGGTCCACCCTAGACCCAAACTGGAAAAGAAGGTGGTGGTTTTCTAGTCTCCAAGAATTCTCCAATGGGCAAAGGGAAATTCCATTTAGCAACACAAAAAAAATTAACTTGTGCCAAAGAACTGCCCTCTGTAGAGTTTCTGCACTGTTGTTGCCCGTAACAGAGAACACAAAACAACCAAGTTGTTTTATGCGGTGCTTTATTATGGGCCCAGGGGTCTGAGGACTACTGTCCAAAGTCAGAGCCCCCGAACGCTGGTTTTCTTGATGTTTTATACCTTTCAAACAGTGTTACTTCATCAGGTTTGCGTGTTACAATAAATCATGGTATACAATTCATTACAGATAACATTTTTCCCAGAACATAAATTCTTCATGCTTGTCTTAACTAGGACTATGAGTTTCGCTCCCCCTTCTACCCCCTTCAAGGCCCCCCCCCTTACAGAAGTTCATATTTGCTTGGTACATTCTTTCCTAGTACAAAACATTACTATTTTATATTATATAACTGCTTGCCCGACAACATTCTTGTCCTGGGCCTACCTAACATATTCAAACCTTAGCATTACTACTTCTACTGTACAGATTACTATTAAAAGGTATCACTGTAAGCCACTGCAATCCTTTTTCCTATCATATTTTATTTTTTGCCCAGAGTTCTGCATGACAATTTTTAAAAAGAACTCAGTAGGTATGTTTGGACAATTAATATTTTTGAAGAATAATATTTTTTGTGTTAAATGGTTTACATTTTTATCATTATCGTTCCTTATTTTCTTGATAGTGACTCAAAGTGGTTTTCTTCCTGTTGTGCTTTGGGAAACACCAATACAATTGGTATTACCAATTACACAATTACAAAGATCTGCCATGCAGATAAAGCTGCCTTTCCGGAGAAACACGAAATTGTAAACAGGAGTATTCCTAGTGCTGGGAGATCAGCCCAAACTTGACAATTGTCAGACACCAGTGTCACTCATTTCTGTCTGTGGAACCAACTCAAACATTTCAGTCACCATTTGATGCACTCAAATGGATTTCTTCCAAACTGAGTTCAAAGCTGTCTCTATATCCAATCTCATGTTTAAAGCTCAAGCAAAGGTGTACTCGCTATCTCTCCTGATAGAAACTATTTAAATATTTAATTGCCCTCACAGTCAGGAAATGTCAATACCAGGTTTGTCTAGCTCTAGTTTCCAGCAAATGGATAGCATTGCCTTTAACAGTGAGGTTGAAAAGGTCATACTATCGAGATAGCTTTTCTATATTTACGTACCTCTTCAAAGTAATCCACTCTTTTGTCATTTTTGCTTCTTTGTTTCAGAAGCTAAATGAGCTGAAATATGGAAGCTCCATATTCTAAGTTAGCTTGTCTTCTGCTCCCTGGATAATTTTTCCATTCCCTTTGAACAATCACTAATATTTTCCTGCTCTTGTAAACATCAGAAGTGGCTGCAGGTGTTTTTGTACCGTTTCTTCATCAATGTGCACTTCGCTTTTTAGAAGACAAGTTTTTATGCTCATTAGTTTCATTAGTTCTTTTCATCCTCCCATGGTCTGGCACTGCCAGGAGTGTGATGGTCTCCAGCCCAGGCTGAGCCTGCACCTGGCCAGGGCCCTGCTCATCTGGACCCAACTCCAGGGCCCCTGCAGGTAACCCTAGTGCAGATCAGGCTGTCCCCACGCAGTACCTTGCGTTAACTGGAGTATGGAGGGACCTTTCCATTATTTTACCTGAGATCAGTGGGTTTGTATGTCCAGTATTGATTCTTTTGCATCTTGGAAACAGTTTGATTTTCCGTGGAGGGCGAGGATCCATCATTCCATCCAAGTCAAGCTGGGCTGCGTGAGATAACTGGTTTTAAAAATGACCATAGTAGTTATTACAGTAAAACTGAGCCTCTGAAACTCACTGGAGCAGAGCACACAAAGATTCCTGTTTTATGATGTGCAGGCCAAAGAGCTTCAGTAGTTGCTGGATATTATTAGTTTCTCTAATACTTTGCTTTACATTTTCTTTATTGTTTTTTTAATACGAGTAAATTTAGGTGTTGACATTTCATTGCATAATGTAGGGCTTGGTCATTCCATAGAGACAATCTGATTTATTTTTATCTGTACTAACCTCCCCCAGCCTTTGCATCTAGCAAACTGTAATGTTATTGAATCAGTCTGGTGCCCCATCCCTAAAGATGATTATAGATACATTTTACTGACGTATTATTCCCTAAAAGTCCAGGATACCTATTGAATCAACTGGGAAAAATAATTCAGCAAAGCAATTGTTAGAATGGAATGACAGTCTTTTGCTCAGTGACATTTAGAAGAAAAATAAAAATGGAGAGGGCTTACTTTTGGCCTGAAATGGAATCTATTAGCTGGTCAGTGTGACACAACGTAGGGAGTGATACACTACTTTCTGCTGTTGTTTTACAGCAAATAGAATGATGTAGATGATATGCTGTAACAGAAGACACTGCTGGAATCAGACATTCAGGAGGCAAATGGGTTTATTCTGCTTTACACTTTACATTTACTGCTTTCTGGCACGAATAATATTCCAACCATCATAAAGATTTAAACTAATCATGTCCTTTACATTAAAACGTCCTCTTGTTTAAGACATTGTATTGTTTCTTTTACATTTTAATATGTAGTCTGGCATAGCTTTTTTTGCAAAGTCTACAATTAATGCCATTATTAATACTGGCTGAGCAACCTCTGAGGGAGAAGACACGAGAGCTGCCCCCCGGGGCCTGGCCCTGCAATTCCAGGGCCAGCGGAGATGGGCGGCGGGACCTCGGGCCGGACCTGTAACAAGGCGGCTTTCGAGGCCTTGCCCTCCAGAAGGCGAGTTGCAAAGCCCCCTCCCGCCGTCCTTTCGCGGTGGGGGGGCACGGCCCGTGTGAGGGCACGGCCCGTATGGAGGGCACAGCCGGTGTGAGGGCACGGCCCGTGTGGAGGGCACGGCCCGTGTGAGGGCACGGGCGGTGTGAGGGCACGGCCCGTATGGAGGGCACAGCCGGTGTGAGGGCACGGCCCGTATGGAGGGCAC